>CM046435.1:62969522-63100220 GCA_025506505.1 Flaveria sonorensis | reverse complement strand
TTTTTATCCTTGTCAAAAAGTGTACTTTTATTCAAAATACTTAGCACTTGTCAAGAACTTTTGTGTCAAACAATATATTGTTAGTGTTTTATACATATAAAATGATTTGGAGGTTTTATGAACTAAAAGGATGATCCCAGGAAGCTAAACAAACAGCTTAAAAGATAGTGTATCTTTAATAATAGGTCAGACGGTAATCTATATAAATATCTAAAAGATAATGACCCGTGTGTTCAAACGGAGGTGAGCGAACAAAAGTGCTTTTCATATAACCTCCTTTTAATTAAAAAAGGTGGATTGATATTGAAATAATATAATTTCATCATATATCTCTGTAAAATATCCCTTGGCTTGGGTAAACATGAATCAAGTGGTGGTTCATGTGTCAATAAACATTGTAATTACTTATGATGTTATAGGATTGAAATATATTTTTAATCCTATATATTTGTAAAATGTTTATGCTTTATGTATGGAGGCCTTTTCAATGCTTGAGAGGTTTATAAGGTTAGTCTGTGCTGATTAAGGTAGTTGATAAGACACTAGAAACTGCAAATTGAATACACTGAAAACACAGAACAATAGTCTGCCTGGTTCAAGGAGGGTTAGTCTCTGATTACAATGAAATATAATACTGATAACATAAACTTCCTTTCCTAACAATGACTTTAGGTAGGAGGGCTGGACCCCATCCATTCCCCTTGGACACGTATCACTTCTTTCTCTCCAGTGAAACGACTTGTCCTCAAGTCGAGAGAAGGTAACTCTAACAACGTGACTTCCAGCTGGAACTTTTGTAAAGGGGCTCGTTGCGTGAATAGAGTTGTGAGTACCCATTGCACATCATGCTGTTATAATCTTGACCCGCAACAGGACTCTAAGGGCATCGTGCTCTAGGGGCTTTGGTCGTGTTTAGTGTAGCCAACCACTAAATCCTAGGACCATTGCATTACCCCACCCCAAATAGACCCTAAAATGCATATGCCTCTCTACTAATTAAACCAATGTTCTCGAACCGGATTTGATAACAAAATCGATCATTTTACTTGTCAACTGGTTCCTCATCCTTATAATATTCTAAAAATCATACGTTTTTCTTTCTTATTTTCATAAAATATTAAAGTATTTAAAGGGGTGATATATTGTTAGAATTAGTCAGGTGAATTGAATTAGGAAGTGGATTCACAAATGATGTTGTGGTTGAATAGATGCGGGGGACTAATGATTTTGATGGGGTTTGAACATTCTGCCTCTCGTACCATCAATATTGTCCATTTCGCTCACAAGGAGCTCACGGATTGTTTTTGGGTTGGCCGAATGAAAACTTCCAAGGGGGTCGCCCAACCCTGGATTGCTGCCACCTGAGCACGCTTAACTATGGAGTCCTCCTCTCATTCACAACCAATACGTCGAAACACGTGGTGATATTAGAGGCCCGACATTACTTATGAACCCAACATCTCTCCTCTTCACTGCGATGTAGGATTTAGCTAGGGTGGGCAATCACCCTCCATTTGCCACTTATCGTCCTCGATGAGCCCGAGAATCCATCCTCGGTGAGGTTTGTCCCACCATCCCGAATGGCACAAGAGTGGCTCTGATACAATATGTGACTGTCCACGTAACCATACCAAGATATTGTCCGCTAATGGTTGCCCATCCAGATATTACTATTTTGTTTTCACCGACGGTTGCTTGCCAATGCAAGACGCGTCTTGGTAGAGAGGGTTTCACCCTCTTATAAGGAAGGTTTCGTTCTCCCATTCAACCGTAGTGGGATTTACATCTGCATGTGTACCAGCCACGCCCCGATGGGTTGCCCATCCAGAGACTCACGGTTATGTTTCACCTGACGAGTTGCTTTCCTAGGCAAAACACGTCTCGGAAGAGAAGGTTCGAGCCTTTTATAAGAAGGTTCGTTCTCCCCCTCAACCAATGTGGGACTTACATCTCCACCCCCTTACGGAGCCCAGCGTCCTCGCTGGAACATCGGTCGGCCCCTAGCTCTGATACCATCCTGTAGCGTCCGGCCTCTCGCCACACAATTGTCCGCTTCGTTCACAAGGTGCTCACGAATTTGCTTTTAATTGCCAAGTTGAAAACTTCCCAGGGGCACCCATCCCTATTTTGCTACCACCCGAGCACGTTTAACTATGAGGTTCTCTATCCATAGCCAATACGTCACAAAACGCGTTGGTGATATTAGAGGTCATACATTACTTATAACTCATCTATCTCTCGTCTACAGTCGATGTTGGATTTACGTAGGGTGTCACTGTAACAACGGCTTATACCACCAATATTTTTCACTTTGCTGATGAGTAACTCACGGATTTGCTTGTGGTTGCCTGAGTGAAAACTTCCTAAGGTGTTACAATTACCCCCATTCGGACTTATCGTCATTGATGAGGTTTGCCCCACCATCCTATCCCAGATGTGGAATTTGCCTAAGGTATCCCTTTGAACATCATATCCCTGAGGACTCACCATTGTTGGACTCACCATCGTTGATGAGGTTTGCCCCACCATTCTGAACGGTCAGGAGTGGCTCTAATACCATTTGTAACAACCGGCCCTCACACCACCAATATTGTCTAATTTGCCCACGAGGAGCTTATGGATTTGGTTTTTGATTTGATATCTGTGATAGTGACACGTCAGCCTATACGGTGGGGTGTTACGGTGGCGGCAGTTGTGTGAGGGGAACGTGGGTGGATGGGGCTGGGTTTAATAGTTTTGTTTTAGAATAATTACATAAATGGTTTCTTGGTTAAATATCGTAATTACATAAATGATCATTGGGAGGTGGAGTGGAGGCATATTTTAACCTCTCATGCCTTTAAGAGCCAGCTAGACGACGAACAAGTGCATATACATCCATTCCGAATGGTCTTAAGACATTCAATTTGAATACTTTCTAAGTTTTTTCAATGAAATTGTTATATTTGATTACTTGTTTTCTACCATTTGTACGCAATTGGGTGAAAACAAAATAACTAAACAGGTAAAGTCGGCATATGAAACCTACCCCGACCCATCTTCAAAAAAATATTTATATTGAAACTAAAATATAAATTCTTTATACAAATTCATATCTGTATATAGTAGTATTAGTTTCTTTTATTTTTTCTATTACTTAAAGAAACGGTTTGAACATTGTATCAAATTGAATGCTGAAGTTGAACATCAATTATTAAATCATTTTATTTGTTATGTATGGATTTTTTTTACACACATGAGTGTCTATACCTACAAAATTGATAAGGGACATAATTTTCTAATTAGATATAAAAATAAAATTAAACATTCTCGTCTTAAACCTTTCCCATACATCGCTAGTTACTTTAAAGAAGAACGTTTCTTTTCGAATATTAAAAAAACATTTGTTTATTTTTAGAATCATTTGATATTTCTAAAATATCTTAATAAAGTTTTATAAACTCAACTTTTTATTTTTAAAAAAAAATCATTTTTTACCATTTAAAAAAACATTTTTTCAAACTATTTTTTAAACTTTTTGAAATAAATTTTAGTTTTCAAATTGTTACTTTAATTCAAAAAACGAACACGATAACTTTCGGTCACAAAAAATTGGTTGTTTTTTAATCCAATACATTACTTTCAAACGAGTTTATCATTTTGATTTTTTGTATTTATGTTTTTTGTCATGGAATTGATTTATTAAACTAATTTTTTAGTTTTGATTTATTATAGTTGTGTGTGATTCTAATATATTAATTTTAATTAAATTATCTGTAAAAACAAAAGATACAAAACGTTAAAAAAAAATTAAGGGGTAAAAGTGAAATAAAGAAAACGATGAAGGAGTAGAGTGAAACAAAGATTGGAGATACAATCCCACTTATATATCGTTGGTTATCGATATTATATTTTTTTCTTTTTCTTTTTAAATTATGGCGATACAAACTCATCCATGTATCGCTGACTCAGCGAGACACAGGCGATACGTACATGCTCAGGTATTGTTGGTCAACGATATTGAGACAAGTGGCGTCCTCCGGTTGGTGGAAAACTGGAAAAACACTCATTTTAATGGCTAAAATTTAATGGCTAAAAATTGTAAATTTACTTGGTTAAATGGTTATATTGGTAATTTTCTTATTCACTTTTATATATATACACATATTTAGCTGGAATTTCCATGTTTAGCAGGAATTTCCAAGTTTTCAACGGATTTTTTTAAGCCCGCTGAAACCCTACCGGAATCTCGCGGATTCACGGTTTTTTGGCTGATTAAGACCGCTTAGGGTCCGGCTAGGTTTGATTTTTGACCGCTTGGTCTGATTTTGACTGGCTAGGTCCGACCATCTATTTTTGCCTTCGATTTGATGAAATCGGCCAAGGTCCATCCCCGATTAGCGGTTAGTCGCCGACTAGCGGCGACTTTTGCAAACACTGCTAGTTACAATGAATGAACATAAATACTTATACGTTGTGTTTCAACTGTAGGGAAAACAAATTTTAGATTAGAGTTAAAATTATTTCAAGTCTCAGAATAGAGGAGAGGAAATTACAAGATATTTGACGTTTGATTATCGTTACCAAAATCGATCTAATAGAATGATCGATGTAAGGTGGATTGGATTGGTATCTTGTAGGAATCATGAACCGGTGCTTGGATCACTGGATGGTATTTATCATAAAAGAAAAATATTTATAAAACATTATATATTACGGTAGCTTTGATTCGTGATATAAATATGGTGATTGCTGCATATTTCAGGATTTTGTATACTAGAAATTCTTATCGTACTCAATAGTTTATTCGAGTAAATATCTCTCGTGCAAGAGATGTTTAACAATTCTACGTACGTACTTCATTATATTTTGGAGGCTATTTGCCAATACCTACGACACACAAATCAAATGACCGAACGAAGCAAAATTGTTTTAAGGGTAAAAAGTACTTGCATTGAACAATAATATCTGAATTAACTTCAGGATTTGTGAAAAACATGTTGGAACTTGTTTCATGTATTTTTGTTGTAATAAAACAATAGAAATTAAAAGCATGTGACGAGTTATGTTAAAATAATCAACAATTAACTTAATATATACGCTAGATTCGTAGTTATTTTCTTATATGTCATAAATATTTAGCAATTAAAGATGTTAGATGGATCATCAGGGTGGTTCTCGTTTTCCCCAAACATAAATAGTAAAAATAAAAGATGAGACAAAACTAATTTATTATTTTCAATTAAGTTATGGTTAAAAACAAAAAGATACAACGTTAAAAAAAGCAAAAATTTAAGGGTAAAGTGAAATAAAAGAAAAAAGATGAAATGAGTACAGTGAAACAAAGAATGGAGACACGAGACGTCCTCCGGTTGATGGAATAACTTGGTAAACTTCATTTTAATGGCTAAAATTGAATTTATTTGGTAATTTTTGATGCAAATGTGGTAATTTAATTTAATATATTTTTTCGATATACTTTGTGATTACTTGTGTGATTTAATTTGACGGTAAAGTAACTTTACCAAAACGCGTTAATACGGCAATTACCAAAAAAATAACGCGTAATTAGCAAGAGCTAAAATTTCAGATTTACAGATTCTTCTATAATACCAAAAGATTTGCATATCTTCTGATTTCCATATCACTCCTCTCGTCTCTGATTTCCTTTCATTCATTCCATTCTTCTTCACACACAAAACACACACACACACAAGTTGTAGTATAGTTGCATTTGATCGGAAGAAGAGAATCGATTGTTACACAACAACAGGAGGCGGAAGGATGTCAACATTGACCTTTTGTTCATTGATCTCTTCACACACTCATACAGTAGAAGTTAATTTCAGAGTTCGTTTGATCGGAAGCGAATTGAAGAAGCTGTTGGAGGAATCGTAACGACGACAACAATGACGTTCCCGCCCTCTGCAAGATCATCGCATCCGATTAGGTTAGGGTTTGTGGTTTGGTTCTGTTCGAATGTTGATTTGATATCACGAGTTTGTTTAATTTTAAGAAGAACTGATTTCAGTATGCCCTAATTGCTTACTTAAAAGCGGCGGATGCTATTGCTCTAAGGTTTTACTCCTTTAATTTGTTTCCGTCGATCTATGGTTTTGATAACCACCTGTATTCTCTCATGAGTCTAACAGCAATGGTACGTTCATTTACTTTTGTTTTAAAGTTATACATTCTTATTTGAGGAAGCATTTAGCAATAATTCATGATCTGAAGGTTACATCACAACAAGTGTTTTGTGGTGTTATGTTTCTGTCCAACATCTTTACAAGTAAGTTACGTGACTGTGTGACAACATGATATATATTCTGTGGTATAATATATTACAGAAAGACAAGCAGATTAGATCTAAATGTACGTCAACAGTTATAGATCAAATTGAGATAGCATTTTGTTCATGAATATATTTAGAACCTATATGTTTGTCATACTGAACGACATTGCGTTGAAGATGTCTGATGTTATTATATATGTATTGGTGTAGGTATGCCAACGAAGCTAGCGATGATGCAATCATGGCAGTCAATGCCTTGCAGATCCGCCAAAGATGATGCAGAAGGTACGTGCATATTGTGTTTATGTTTTGGGTGGAGTTGGAAGCTGTGGATGTATCCCTGGTATGTTTCGTATCGACACACTGCATCTGCACATTTTGATCAATTTGAAGTGTAATTTATTACAACAGAGTTTGTATCATATGTGCAATACAGTCTGCATTCTATAGGTTCATATGCTGTACCATTACCTGCTCCTCGGTTGATTTCAGAAAATACGCATGTCATACCACTTCGACTTCTAAGGTTCACTGAAACTAGCCTTTTGTTCATGAGTAGAGATTATTAGGTGACAGTGGTACTTCTAAAGTAAGTGTACTGTTTACAACCAACATTTCATAGCCTATTAATTAAACTTAGATATATACTTGTTGTTTCTTGTTACCATACGCATAAATTTATGAGAATTTTAAAAGACCACAATCGTGTACTTATATGATCAATGAGAGCACCCTGTACAAAGAACTTCTTGCTAATGAGTATGCCTGAGACATGTAACTATTGTTATCACACTACTTTCTATGGTTCACTAATTCACTCAAATTTAGCAAGGGTGTCAGGGTGTGTGCACTAATGGCATTGATAAACTACCTATGCAGCCACTAGGTTGGATAAAGATGATTCTGTTTCTCATCTGCATTTTTTTCAAACTCTATTTGTTATACTACCTATTGCTGCAGTTCGTATGTTTTAATAAATACAATAACCTAAGCCCACATTCACTATTCGAGAAATTGTAGGATACTCTGGTATGTTGATCAATTTTATTGCTTTCACTACTTGTTTATGTTTTTTAGGAAATCAATGCTGAGCTTGTCAATATCACAGGTGCTGCTAAGCCTACTCAGAATATAAGGTGGGCTCGTATCTTATTTGGTTTTATGAAAGTAACATCAGACGACATATATTTGAAGGCTTATGATGAAGGTTTTGCTAGAAGGTCAGCAGCAAGCATGCTTAGCGCGAAGAACCTGTACCTGCTGCTGTAATCACCTATGAAATCACTATCTCATGTTTCATGTTTTTATTTTTTGAAATATATTATCTGGTATTGACTTTTAATTCTCTTTTCACTATTTAAGCTTGCTGCTAAGAAGGCAGGTCACACAAAGAAGGCTGTTGGCAAGAAACCAAAGGGACGAGTTAAACCAAAAAGGTTGAACCTTACAAGGTTGATCAGGTGCATTCTTTGTGCCCAAACACACGCACGCACACACACATATATATAATAATCTTAATGCTTACGAAATTTTGGACTAACATTATGCCTTTTCTTAACGAATACTATATCTTAGCGCTTGTTGCTTGCAGCCGGCAAAGACGATCCTTGAAGACATTGAAAGCATATTAGGATCTCTCGATCAAGTATAAACTATCATCCAATAGAAGTGTGCCACATGGAAAGAGCGACTTGAAGGTTCTCGCTTCACAAAATGATAAATTAAGTGAAACACAAATGCGGCATGTTTGGTATGATAAACATCTTATTGATTACATGCTTTCTTGGGTAGTAGACTTTCTTTTAATTACTAACAGTAATTTTGTTATATATTTGTTTTCATATCTACCAAGATTTTTGACATCCACCAGTGGTCTTTTTTTATAATTATGACTTTTTTTCCTGTAGAAATTACCTCATTTAAAGAACAAGTTGGAGCACTCCAAAACTTGACCACTTTACAGAGATTTTAAGTCGTGTACTGTGGCTGTTCCTTGTTGGACCGGCAAACTGTCAAGGGTTTACTGAAGTTGTCAGCCATATAGCTTCTACTACATCAAAATTCCAAGAAAATGGTTCTACTTTGAATAGGAGGTAAAAAATGATTACATAAATTCCATATAGTAATTATTTTCAATCATAAAGTTATACTATAAATTGTCAATTGCAATAAAACAGAGCTCTTATGAATAAACATGGTCTTCTGAATTTGTTTTACATCTAGAGTTTATATTTATGCATGATGACAGGCATTTGTGAAGGGTGGCTGATATTAATACCTGTGGACAAGCTATGAAATGTCAAATCAAATAGTTTTCAAACGAGTAAGTCAGCTAGTGTAGTCAAGCATCCAAGTTAGTTTTTGAAAGGGTAAGTATGCTCCAGCATCCCAATTAGTGTTCTTTGGACTCGATAAATGTTTCTATGTGCCTAGACAAACGTTTTTTATCTTTAGTTTGGTGTTTAAGTTACACTCCATAGTCCATATTATGACCCTCAATTTTGTAGATATTCAAGATCATGAAAGAGCACAAAAACCTTATCTCTGTTGGTACAGAGATCTCTCTTATACTCACACACACTCTTTAGTAGAAACAAATCTAGACATAAACTTCACTCACTTCCTTCATTGATGAATACGAAAGTACAAAGGATAATAAAGCAACAGACCCATGACAATAACTGACCACTACTACAACTTCTGTAGACCACAACCCCACTACTACATGACACATAAACCACACACTAACTGACACCTCACATGCATGACATCATGCATTAAACATAACATGCATACGTAACAAAGTACTAAAGTAAATATGACCTAGTAACAAATACTTAAGACTGATTGAATTATTTTAACACATCCCTTAATTCAAACAACCCAGCTTAGCTCGTAAGTAGCAAAACTGTTCTGCACACAATGCTTTCGTGAGAATGTCCACTACTTGCTCACTTGTATCACATGACTGCAGCTCAATCTCTTTTTCTTCAACCAACGATCTGATGTAGTGAAACTTGATGCTGATGTGCTTAGTTCTACTATGAAATCCCTGATTATTTGTTAAGAAGATAGCAGATCGGTTATCACACAACATCATTGTGGGCTGCACTTGTTTTTGATGAAGCTCCTGTAACATTTTTCGAAGCCAGACGGCCTGACAAGCACCGGCTGCTGCTGAGACATATTCGGCTTCGGTTGTAGATAGTGCAACCACTGGTTGCTTCTTCGAGCTCCATGAGACTGCTCCTGATCCGAGGGAAAACACGTGAGCTGAGATACTTTTCATGTCGGGTGACGATCCTGCCCAGTCACTATCCGTATATCCTGAAAGAACAACTTCTATCCCTTTCTTGTACATTAACCCAAAATCAAGTGTCCCAGCCAAGTACCTTAGAATTCTTTTTCCTGCACCAAAGTGAGTTTGTGAAGGATTCTGCATAAATTTGAGAGAATCCCAACAGAAAAGGCTATATCAGGTCGGGTATGAGTTAAATAAACTAATCCACCGATCAGGCTTCGGAATCGATAACCATCTGCAGCTCCACTGCCATCATTGGCCTGAAATCTATCACCAACATTCATAGGTGTATTTGTCACTTTACAATTCAACATTCCAAATTTCTTTTACAGATCAGTAGCATACTTCTTTTGAGAGATATATATTCCTTCTTCCTTTTGTTGTACTTCAAGTCCAAGAAAATAATGGAGCATCCCAATATCAGACATTTCAAACTCCTTAATCATTCTTTGTTTGAATTCGAACAACATATCCGATGATGAACTTGTATAGATAATATCATCCACGTACAAGCATATAACAATAAACTTCTCCCCTTCACCTTTCTTCATGTACATAGTTGGTTCATTTAGACTCCTTTCAAACCCGCTTTGCTTTAGAAATCCATCAATCCTGCTGTACCATGCCCTAGGGGCTTGCTTCAGTCCATAAAGGGCCTTATAGAGTTTATATACCTTGTCTTCACTTCCTTCTATCTCAAACCCCGGAGGTTGTGAGACATACACTTCCTCCTAAATGCACCCATTCAGAAATGCAGTCTTCACATTGAGTTGATGGACCTGCCAACCTTTCTGCGCAGCCGGTGAGAGGATGATACAAATGGTTTCGAACCGAGCAACTGGGGAGAACGTTTCTTCAAAGTCAATCCCATACTCCTGTACAAATCCTTTTGCCACTAAACGTGCCTTGTAGCGAGTGACATTGTCTGATGCATCAGTCTTTATCTTAAACAACCATTTCAACCCTATAGGTTGTTTATCAATTGGACAATTCGCGAGAGACCATGTGCCATGCTTCTCAAGTGATGCCAGCTCTTCTCTCATGGCTTTGAGCCATGCTTCACTAGTTGATGCTTCTTTGAATGTAGTCGGTTCCACAAGAGACAAGGCAAATTGACATGCATAATCAATTGGATCCATCTCTAATGTACTTTTATATAAATCATCTAAAGTTCTTACCCGTAATGGAGAGCCTTCTGTTGAGGAGGATGACTCATTGGTTGAATTTTGTGAGTTATCTTCTGGACTATTTGAGGACCCTTGATTGCTTTGTGGAGTGGTTTCATGTTGGTAGTTGTGTATAGGTACATTGTCATTACTTGTAGTGTTGCTTCTACACCATTACTTGTACTATTGGTTCCTGTGTTATCTCCATCCATACTTGTGACGTAAATAAGTTCATCAGGTATCCCATCACTATTAGGACCACAACTTTTCCACTTTGACTTTTCATCAATTGTCACATCTCTACTTATGACAATACTCTTCTTTTCCAGATCAAATATTCGATATGCTTTTGAATTTGAGCAATATCCAACAAAAATACACTTTCTTGACTTTGCTTCAAGTTTCTTCATCAGCTGCTTTGGTTTCATAACGTATGCAACACTTCCAAAAACTTTTAAATGTCTAACAGATGGTTTTCGACCATTCCAGACTTCATAAGGGGTTTGATCTTCCAAGGCTTTGGTGGGGGGTCTATTCAACACGTACACGGCTGTTGCAGCTGCTTCTCCCCGGAATATTTTGCTTAAATTCTTCCCTTCCAACATACTCCTTATCATTTCAACTATTGTTCTGTTTTTACGTTCAGCAACTCCATTCTGCTCAGGTGTGTAGGGAGCAGTGAGGGCCCTATGTATTCCATGTTCTTCACAAAATGAGTTAAACTCATTTGATAGGAATTCACCTCCTCTGTCAGTTCTCAAGGACTTGATCTTCTCTCCTGTTTCAGTCTCAACTTTAGCTTTAAATAATTTGAATTTACTGAAAGCTTGTGACTGGAAGCAATACAGTATATCCAAGACATGCGGCTGTAGTCATCGATAAGAAGGAGGTAATACAGACTTCCTCCTAATGATTTTGTGGACATGGGTCCACAAATTAAGGTCAGCATGAACCAACTGCAACACTTTGGTAGCTCTCCATTCAGATGAGGGAAATGACTTTTTTGTTTGCTTGCCAAGCATGCAACCTTCACAGATGGGCCACGATCGTATTGATGGCAGCCCATGTACCTTATTCTTTTCATTCAGCACTTTTAAACCTTTTTCATGCAAGTGACCAAACCTTAGATGCCACATATATGACTCATCTTCACTTGTGTCTACAAACCCAGTTACTTTCATTGATTGTTTAGATACATCCAAGGGAAAGATATTATTCCTTGTCATCTTGATAACACAAGCACCCTCCTGTGTACGTTTATGAGTGATAGTACACATCCCATCGTCAAACAATAAAGCATATCCATTGGTCATTAATTGCCCTACTCTTAGTAAATTGTAATCTAGATCAGGTACAAATTGTACCCCATCTAAGACACGAGACTTACCTGCTAGAGCTTCCAGTTTGATTTTCCTTTCCCTTCAACTTGGATGTTCTTGCCATTACCCATCTTCACTTGCACTCTCTTAGTGGAATCCAAGTCCTTGAATAACTTTCTTTGACTGGTCATGTGGTTAGAACACCCACTGTCCAAAAACCAAATATTTTCTCCACTTGCTTCACTTCCAATTGCCATAAATAGTCGATACTCTTCATCTTCGTATTCTGTTTCCACAGCTGCTTGAGCCTGCGGTTCATTCCAGCATTCTGCTCTAACATGCCCAAATTTGTTACAATTATAACATTGTACTCGCCCCCTTCCAAAGTTTCTTCCTCGGCCACAACCTCTGCTTCGAATTGCCCCTCTACCTCGACCTCGAGTCCACTGAGTGCGGTCTTCTTCTCGAGTTGTAGCTTGTAGTGCTTGTTCTTCACTTACTGCTTCCGCTCCTCGGTTTAGGGGGTCTCATGAGCCTGTAACGATCCCATCAGTTGATCAAAGGATAACCGAGTGAGGTCCTTCGACTCTTCAATAGCAGTGACAACATGATCCCATTTACTGGTAGGCTTCTCAACACTTTCTCTACAATGGTTTGATCTGAAACTAGTTCACCGTATGATCGTTTTTGGTTCACTATCTTCATTACTTGGATAGGAAGTCACCAATAGCCTCTCCATCTTTCATCTGGAGAGTTTCAAACTCTCATCTAGCCCCTGTAGTTTCACTGTCTTCACTTTTGAATCACCCTGAAATTCAGTTTCTAAGAGAGTCCATGCTTCTCTGGAAGATGTCGCTGCTGCAACCTTGAAAATACTTCATCATGAACGGCTTGCTGGATCAGTGACAAGGCTTTGGCATCATTCTTCCTGTTCTCACGAAATCGTTGTCGATCTCCATCATTTCGGTTGTATCCAGTAGCCACGATATCCCTAAATCGTGTGAAAGCAGAATGGTCTTCATCCTTATGCTCCAGAATTCATAGCCCTCTCCTTTGAACACCGGCAGCGGCATAGACGATACGTGTGGTGGATTTGCAGTAGCCATGACAGATCTTCAGTTTTCCAAGCTCTGATACCAGATGTTGGTACAGAGATCTCTCTTATACTCGCACAATCTCTTTAGTAGAAACAAATCTGGACATAAACTTCACTCACTTCCTTCATTGATGAATACGAAAGTACAAAGGATAATAAAGCAACAGACCCATGACAATAACTGACCACTACTACAACTTCTGTAGACCACAACCCCACTACTACATGACAAATAAACACACACTAACTGACACCTCACATGCTTGACATCATGCATTAAACATAACATGCATACGTAACAAAGTACTAAAGTAAATATGACCTAGTAACAAATACTAAGACTGATTGAATTATTTTAACAATCTCATCTTTTTACCCTTTGTTACATTTTTACAGTGGAATTGTTTGGGGCTCTGAGGTCAGTTATTTGACATCAAAAAAAATTTAATCATGGCTACTCTTATGTCTATAAGTGATCTTGCATATGCTACTGGACCGCAATAACAAAGTCTAGCAAGGTCCAGTAGATACACCTGTATTCATCAATTTATAAATAAGCTTGGTCTTTTTTGAGTTAATTGATTCTAACAGTTATTCATGCCATGACTTCTTTTGCAGGGAATTCTGGAAGATTTTATGACACGCACATAAAAGAATGTACCTTGGCGACTTTGGATTCTTCGGTTGCAGCAATACTTATCTCAATTCTTTGTTTTCTGTTGTATAGTTTTCGGTTGCAGAATTGGAGATTTCTTAAAATTTATTTAGAGCCTGAACTCTACTTTAGGAGAGGAGAATAAATGGAAGTCAAATCAAATCTATGATTACAGCTGTCATCATTACTCTTGGTTCTCTGTTAGGTACCACGTATTACTGCTCGTTTGACTGATGTTAAGCTTAGTGTGGATGACACGGTGACCTTTTTGATTGCAGAGTGCCCTGATGCTATTCAGTTGCTGAGGCGAGCTGCTGCTGCTAGACGGTATTTAACATTTATAGTAAATTTATTTGTCAATACGCAATTAAAGAGTCAGTAAATTAACTAATCTCTGTTTGTTACCAAGATAATTCGATAGGTGTTCATAAAGCAACAGAAGTGTTCCTTGGAGATGTTAGAGTTTTTGGACCAGACATGGCGTGTGAAACTGCTTATTTTTATAATGTGTATATTATGTTCCATAATCTTTCTGATCGATGTTCTCATTCACTATAGGTCATGAGGAATGTAGGAGACATCAAAGGACCTGCGATAGCAATTGTTCTTGACCGAGTGAAATCACGTGGTGCATTTCCAGATGTATGTGACAACCCTCGAAACAAATTCAACTAGACAGCTTACAGATTGGAATAATCTTATGATCATGCCTTGAAGAGCATATCTCCGGTATCATATAGCAGCTAAACTTTTTTGTTATAGTGATCTATAAAATAAATATTGAATTATCTTTTTCAATTTATGTTCAAGAGAACAGTGACCCATAGAACTCTAACAATCTATTGACCCATAAGGCTTTAAACATAATCATGAAACTAGCCCTTAAATTTGAGTTATTGACAAGATTATATTAGACTATATTATTATTAGGGTTTAGTAATTATTATTATTAGGGTTGAGCCTATAGATCCGTTTAGGTTTTTAGGGTTTCATTGTAAACTCTATATAATGTAACCTAACCTATCAATAATAATCAATCAAGTCTTTTACATCTTACACCACCACAAAAACATACAAACCCTAGCCGTTGCCACCGAGTTCAAACCCTAGACAGAGCGATGTGCCGTCACCGCCGCCGCCTTGTCCCTCCTTTGTCTTATGTTTCGTTTCTTATCTATTTTCTAGTTTATGTTGAATAAAGTTTTGTTATCGGTTGATGATTCAAACCTATTACTCCTATTCATTCTTTTGGTTCGTTCACATCCATTCTCTTGGTTTTTTTCTGGATTATGGCTCCTAATTTGCAGCGGTCATTATGTTCTTTTTTTTTATTTTTGTTTATTGGTGTTTTAGCCGCATCAAGGACCACAGTCCACGGCTACCGATCTCAAATAACGGTTGATTAAATATATTCTTTTTAGATCTACGGATCTTATCTCCCGATCTAAGGATCCAAGAGACCGCTACCTGACCACGGTCACTGCTCTTGCTTTCTTTTTCTTTATTTATATTTACTTATATCATCTCTTGATCTACGAATCCAAGAGAGTGCTGTTTGCTAGCCTTAAGACATCGCTAATAACTACGGTCATGAGGCCTCAACTTATTATTCTAAAAAGCAAAAACCATGAAGTATCAAGCAAACTATAAAAAACACAATCAATCAAATATGGATGACAACATCAAGCACAATATTGTTTGTTGGCAATAGTTTGAATAGTCAAGTTGATCGAAACATGTTTATTTTATTATTAATTTATGTTTTTTTTTTCTCAGTCATAGTGTCAGGTTACTTTCATTACGACTGCGGGGAGTATTAAACTATATTATTATTAGGGTTTAGTAATTATTATTATTAGGATTGAGCCAATGGGTCTGTTTAAGTTTTTAGGGTTTTATTGTAAATTCTATATAATGTAACCTAACCTATCAATAATAATCAATCAAATCTTTTACCATCTTATAGATTAGTCCAACAATCAACCTTATAATCTTATCATGGAGACATTATACTTCACGTTTCACAACATCGTTGGATCACCATCTTCTTGAATCAAATTTGCAGTCTTATTTTATTCCACTTTAGACACTTTTCCACATAACATGACTGTCATGTCCATATTAACTTCAAGGTACCAACCTACAAACACGACCTCTTTACACCCTTTGATTTATAGTGATATTAGATTTTTTTTTATAAAAAAACAATAGCTTTGGTTGATATGTTGTGTGATTTTTCTAGACGTAAAAAAATAGTATGGCATTTTACTAATTGGTTTCAATTGAGGCCAAAATAATTTTCTTAGTCGACATAAAAGGTTGCTCATTCGGTCATGTCGAATGTTAATTGAGAATTGAGAACTGTTAGTTTTGGTTCTATTGGGATATTGGCGAGTGTGTAGGGTTTTAGCCCACTTATTATTCAGGATACTATGGAATCTCAAATCTTCAATGTCTATGCAAAATTGGCCCATAATAAAGTCAAAGTCCGGAACTCCGGTTACATAATTTTGGGATGGTTATATCATAATATAATATTAGAATGTAGATGGCAACAAGTAGGGAAAAGTTTCATCTTTTTTCATACATTTCGTGACAGTAAGAATATTTTGCCCGTGAACTTATAAGACTTCGTCAATATTGTGTTATCTAATGAAATCAAATGAAACGTAGCTTACGTCAGACCGTTGACGTACAAACAAACGTAAAAGGCTTAAAGAAAGTGAAGCTAAATTCACTTGTGAAATCTTGGTTAGAAGGACTAAAGTACTTACTATTATGTTGCCTCCTTAAAGGCTCTCATTTCATACTTAGGGGTTGTTTGGTAGCCTCTTAAAAAAACTATTAAGAGACTGTCTCTGAATCGTTAAGAGGTGAGTATGTTTGTTTTAGAAAAACATAGTCTCTTAACCATTCCATTAGTACTGAATTATTAAGCTTCACCCTAAAGCGAAATGAAAATCATTACCACTTTACCTTTCAAAATTTAGAAGTCACACCCACAGTCATCCACTCCCACTCCCATCCATCGACTCCCACAGCCATCCACTCCTACTCCCTCACCATCGCCGCCTCACACGCTTCTTCGTCCCTTGTGTCGACCATTTTTATTCCCCGCCGGATTTGCTCCCGGCGACCTCCACTCATGGAATTGCACTGCGACCTACACCCCTATTTAATCACAACCAGCACCGGCCACCTACAACCCCTTATTCAACTCGCTACTTGCAAATCGATCAGCTTCAAATCACGCCATCAAACCATGCTGACCTCCAAGATGCTTACTATGTGTTTCAATAAACACCTCATCATTCCACCTCCATATGATGATTAATGGGGTTATGTGGAAGATAATGGAGTTCATATTCTTTTATCGAATTTTTATGCTTTAGTGTCACGGTTTTCATGTGGTGGTTTAGGGAACATGTTTGATCATCTAGAACATTCCAAATATACAGTCTAGCATGTAACGGGATTCAAAGGTCATAAATTACATGATTAACTGTATAGTGTTGTTGTGTTAAAACCTACATAACATATTTATAGTTGTTTTGTGTTATATTAGGTTGGTGTATGTAACAAATTAAGAATAACAATGTAGCTTAACTTACATATACGATAACATCCTTGAAAAAATGTATGTGTTTGTCAATTGAAAAAAATATAGCTTAATTTACATATTCGATATCATATAAAAGTAGTGGTTTTTAACAAGTTACGCATATTGTATTGTACGAATTTGGTTAATGTATAAATATTTAAGTTAATGTATTCAAAAGACATTCCAGTTTTATGGATATCGTATGAACTTTAATTGATTTATATATATGTAAGTTAATATATGTTGAAATATAAGTTTGTATGTTACATGTATGTATGGTAGTGTATTTCGGTTAAGTTTACCAAAATTAGATCTAGAAGCAACTAGCAATTTTTGCTCTGTATATATAACAAATTAACAACAGTAGTGTTGCTTCGGTAGGAATATGTTGACCTAATTCATCAACATTTAAGCCTCATGATCATTTTGTTTGAACTGATTCATTGAACACATAGTGACCCACATTTAAGAAATGTCTTTTAGTTAGAAACAACACCTAGATTTACATATGTGTAAGCTAGTGGAGAACTAAACACCTAGATTTACGTATATGTAAGTTGATATGTATGTAATGCATCATTGTATAAATTTGCTACCATTGTCGATTAATGGGAGCATGATCGATTCAAGAGATTCATAAGGTAATTAAATATGTCTACATAAGTGCATCTAATTAAATGATAAATCATGAATGTAACTTTATTGCTTCACTAATGGATCAAATATTTGAAACTGGATCTTATTAAATCATGAAAAAACATCATGAACTTATTACATAGAAATGAAATTCAAAACGATTATATATCATACTAGCTTTAGTAACCCGTGTACTACATGGGTTGAAAAATAAAATATTATATAAAATAAAAATTTATTAATTATAAAATAATATTTTAAAATAAGATACGATTGAAATTACGTATGTGTAATTACTATAAGTAATAAAATAATGATATCATCCGTTAAACTTTTGTTTTAAACTTTTTTTTAATAAAGTTAAACATTTTGTTTCAAAACAACTGTTTATAAAAAATATCATTTTGAAAATTTTCTTATTATAACTTTTAATTTTAATTATTTTTGGTTTATAAAAGTTTTATATTTTAAAAACACTGATTTTAAATATATTGTATTTTTCAAAAAGTTTGATTTTTTAAAACAATATTATTTTAAATTTTTTAAAATAACATCAATAAAAAGATCTCTTAATTTATAAAAAATATTAAAATCTAAAAAAAAAGTAAATAATATTTTTTGTAATTAATGCGGTTATTTAATAAGAGAGATAAACGGAAAAAATTTGGTGAGAAAGAATGTGGTGTTGCCACATGTTCTCATACTTACATTTATTAGAGTAGGTAGATAAAACGTCAATAAAACTTTGTTTAAAGGAAACTTTCTTAGCATCATGGTAACCAAAACACCACAGATAGAAAATAAATCATTTCATTATCATTAAGCCTACAATCTTCATGATCAACACTAACTTGATGTAACCATCTTTATAACAAGTTAAATATAATCAATTCCTCGACTAACTATACGTACTAGATTTACATGTCAACATACATCATATGATTGTCCATAGAATCGGAATTTCTATGAACTTGAGTATCATTAGACTTCTACGATGACACCATTGCATAATGAAAAAAATAGAAAATTTTAATGTTTGGATTCGACTATATGAATTCCATATTAATATGTTCTTGGAAAAAAATTAAAAACATCTTGATATAAAAAATAATATACTAACCGTAACGTTAACGTGAAGATGATGAATGATATTCTTGAGTAAACGTGATTTTCAAATACCTTCATGTATATGATATGTACTTTGATTGTGAACTCGAAGCGCGAGTCAATGGAAAACATTTGACCATGAAATTCAATTTAAAACTTTGGTTTTGGTGGATTTGTTCGTCACATCCAATTTCATTCACCTTAACTCATCGTGAAACGGAACTAGGTAATAAAAAATTAAGGAGCCTGATTTTGTAATTGGTCTCTTAATTTTATAAAGAAAATCGACCTCTTGAACCAAAAATATTAGTTGTTTATTTTGATAATCTTTTTCTTGAATTAACAAGTTTTTAATTAAAGAAAAAGAAAAAAGATAAAATTGCCAATTAAAAGGAAACTAATATGGCAGTTACAATAATCTAATTCGTTGAATTCATTATTACCTTTGTTAATAAATAATAAATAATGAAATCATGTGAAATCAATGGTTAATATGAGTTCTCGCAATTCTTAATATCTTTAAGAGTTTTAAAATATCTTGACCCTATATATATATATGTATGTATGTATGTATATATATGATATCTTCACTTAAAGCATATGATAACTCATATTTGTTTTTCTATTGTTTCTATGTAATACACTTCATTTGCCATATTGAGCAATGAATCGTTAAAACCATATGATTCGTCGGGAAAGAGATGATAACTACTAGATATGTCTCATAGATCATTGGTCACTCATAGGATTTATTCAGGCTATTTCCTTTTGAAGAAGGCATTTCCTTTTATGATTTATATGAATCATTAATTTTCTTTATGGGGTTTCTCCCTTATTCATTAAGTATGGTAGAAATAATTATTGACCATAACAACTGCCGTAAGTATTATTTTTACCCAAGGCTTTGCTACTTCGGGTCTTTTAAGTGAAATACACAAACCCACAATATTCGTATCTGCTCCACAATCAGAATGGTTAAAACGTACGCAAGTATGATGACATGAGCTGTGCGGCCTTGTGGATCATTATTATCGGTAGCACTTCTAGTCATTACATTGAGAAAGATTTTTTATAGTTTTAAAAGTAATAATTTATTGAAATCAAATGAGGCATTTCCATTTGATGAAATCCAATACAAGAATGAAAGAAATAATATTTTGAATTTTTTTCTAATAACAATTATTACAAGGCCAATTCATACAACAATTGGATTATAGGAGTTTCGTGTGATAGCTAGGGATTTATTTATTTTAATCAGATGTATTCTTTCAGGAGCAGTATCGGTAACGAAGCATGAGGGTCATATTGGAGTTGGGATCCAAAGAAAACGTGAATTTTTCTCTTTTCTTTTTTTCAAATTTTTGTTTGTGAGATTTAAAAGTACATGTTGGTTCTAACTCTGATCTGCAATTACAACAAAATCGAGTTACTGTGTCCTAAATGTTTCCTTGCTAAATACCAACTTTTTGCATTCAGCCAGACAAAACGATTACTAGTGGCCTTAAACGAATTTTGTTTTTTGTTGATTTTGTATGAGGTTTGATGAAGAACACGGGTATCTCTTAAGAAATTGCTGCCCTCTGTGTTAAAGGACGAGCAGGACCTAACTTGTTAGTCTCGTCCAATAAATAGGAGACCTATAATGCAATGTGCATAAAGGACGATGCCTAGAAAGCATGTGACTCCTAAACTATGATGCTATAAAGCATAAGGCTAAAGCATTAATCGTGAAACATGTATCCTACACGCGAAGTCCAACGCTTGAGGCCATAAAAGCCTTAGGCCTAAAGCCTTAATAATGAGAGCCGAAAGCACTAAAGACTAACACGTGTGGCTTAACGTGTGAGGCTTGTAAAGGCTAAGCATGAAAAATTCTAATGGGTAAAGCGTAAAAGAGCTAAAAGCCCAGAT
The DNA here is from genome assembly GCA_025506505.1 of Flaveria sonorensis. Classification (NCBI taxonomy): domain Eukaryota; kingdom Viridiplantae; phylum Streptophyta; class Magnoliopsida; order Asterales; family Asteraceae; genus Flaveria; species Flaveria sonorensis. The sequence goes on along the minus strand of CM046435.1, from coordinate 63,079,157 downwards.
GGACTACAACAAAAAGCCTTAACAGTGAGGCCTTGAACATGAGGTCCTTAAAGGCTAAGACTCATAAAGTTTGAGGGCCATGAAGCTTAAGACTTGTAAAGCATGAAACCTAAATCCTAAAAGGCTTTAAAGCCCATAGAGGTAAAGGCCTAAGGTGTAAAGCCTAAAGCTTGAAGGAGGCAACAACCTAGAGCTTAAAGTTTAATGTGAGACTATAAAATGTGAGACATGTGAAGCACTAGACTTAAATCCTAAAAGGATTTGTAGCCTAAACGAGGCTATAACACAAAGCCTAGAGATTAAAAGCTAAAACCTAACTCGCGAGACCCATTAGCGTGAAGCTCGTTAAGTGAGGCCTATTAACGCTCTTTTAACTATCACATAGTGGTGTGGAGCTTCATTTATGTCTATGTCATTATTAGTAATGTCTCTTCCCTTTCCATTACATAGTTAACACACCCTAACTTCTCGACTTTACTTGTTGCCATCCTCATCCCTTCTTAAGTTGTCATGTAAGTTATATTCTCTTTTCACACTAAAAGACAACAAAATCACACTGATTTAATGTTTTCAAGGGTTTGTAAGATGAAAATTTTAATAATGAAGGTAGGTTTAGCCACCAAAAAAGGCGTTCATATTTTCTGTTAAAACGAATAGTAAGAAATACATTTCCTGTTGCTATGATGTTTCTCGTTTTGTATCCTTTGTGTCTATAAAAAATTATATTACTTCAACCAATTATATCCTATTACTGATTTTGCTTTGTCGGTTAATAATGTTTTAACCAATTGTATATATAATAAAAAGGAATTGCCATTTACCTCCCCGTGGTTTAATTATTTGTCATTATCATCCAAAATCTTTTTCTTTTGCATCTGGATCCCCAACGTTTAAGATTTGATGCCATTTACATCCAATAAGTTAACATCGTTAAAATTAATGTTAATACAAATTCTTTAAAGGGGCATTTAAGTAATTTACATAAAAAAACAAAACCTACTTTATATTACGTATGTGGCATTCAACATGATCAACCCATCGCATACAATAACTTTCCATCGAATTTTAATACTTCTGGGTTCTTCCATCGATTTTGATTACATCCAAGGTTTGCTTCATCGAGTAATTGAAGATGCACACAAGTATAGAAGGTGGGGAATGGATTTTTCGACAACAAGAAGACTTTGATGCTTACACCATGTATGGTAGAAACCCTAGCTTCTTCACTATCAAACTCCACCATGGGGGAGAGTTTTCAAATTTTCCAGATATAACATACGAGGGAGGTAAGATTGATTTTATTGACATGGTTGATTCAGATTGTTTCTCGTTATGAGGTTTTTAATATGGTGGAGAAACTTGATTATCAAAAAGAGGATGTAATCAGACTCAATTTTAGAATTCCAGAATATGAATTAGATTTTGGTTTAAGGCACTTAGCTAATGATAAGGATGTTATTAACATGCTGAAACTGTTAAGAAGCATAAAATTATTGAGGTATATGTTGAGCATAAAGTTATGATAAAGATTATGATATGGAAGATGAGGAAGATTATGATTTCATAGTAGATGAGGATAATTTGATTTATGATGTTAACGTTGATATGGATGAATTCAGAGCCGCATTGATTGTGAAGATGAAAATATAAATGATGAAGAAGATGATAATATGAGTGAGTTTGAGCTTGATGACTTTGATTGCGTAAGTAAGTCTGATGATGAACCTCCATTGCAAAGAGCATAAAAGAAATTAGAAAACAAAGAAGAAGGAAGGACAAACCAGGGATTTTCCCTTCTATCTTGGTCAGGCTTTTACTGGTAGAGATGATATTACGCCCCTTGTCAAAAAACATGCCATAGAGAGAGTAGAAGGCAGCTGTATATCTTAAGGAATTGACAAAGTGAAGGAAGATCAAATGAATTGCTTTTCTTGTACATTTTATCCAATTAACAAATGAATTGAATTGTAGGAAGATCAAGTGTGTGATGTGTTATTGAATAATTTGTGTGAGGTTTTCATAAGCAACTAGTTGGGGGTAGAGACAAGCCTATCATAACTTGTCTAGAGTTTATTAGAGAGTACATAATGAAACGAAGTTATGGTACGAAAGATGATTGCAAGGTGCCATGGACCTTTAACTCCTGTTGTTACCAAGATATTTGAAAAAACCAAATCTGATGCTACTTTTATATTTATGTTCTAATTTGTATATTTGGTTTAACTGGGCTTCATTATATTTATGTTCTAATTTGTATTTGGTTTAGCGTAAAAAAGGCTACTTTTATTGATAAAAACGGCTGATGTGATTGAGTTAACAAAGAAGACTATTGTGATTAAATTAACAAAAGAAGGTTGTTGTGATTAAGTTAACAAATGAAGGTTGCTGTCATTTATATTTTTGTTGTGATCTGTAACAAGTGCTGTGTATTTTGCTTCTTTTGTAATCAACAAAAAAAATCCTGTTGTGATTGAGTAACAAAAGATGGCTTCTTTTACTGAGTTATAAAACAAAGCTATTGTTATTGAGTTAATAATACAAGACTATTGTGTTGATTATAATATCAAATCATACCAACTTGCAAAACAGGGCTGCTGTGTGTAGTAAATGAGAACCATTTGATTATAATATCATATCATTACCATTTGATTTCTTGTTGATAATTACACTACATTGATACCCCCATCAAGCATTACCAATAAACCAAAGAATTACATGAACACATCAAGCATCACCAACTAATAATGTAAATTGTAATGCTAGTCAACTGCATCAAATTAACCATCCAATTATATTTATTAAACCATCTGCATCTGCTTCAAACCAAGGAGACTAGAACAATATGTGAATTTCATTAAATTAATCAAACATTTAAGTACAAAGATGATACACAATGAAACAAATCCCAGTAACACCTAATACTATCTTCATCTTTATGTTCTTCCTCTCATGCTCCTTGATTGAGTTCAAAAAATCAGGTTTTATTTGCACACATCTTTGACACGTTGATGGGTCAACCCCGAGCAACAAACCAACATCCTCATCCCTGTTATCAATTCTTCAGATTAGGTCTAAAATATAACATAGAAATCCATTTAAGATTAAAAAATACCTTACCATTCGAGAGCGACAACAAAAAGCGACGACCCAGTTTTACTTGTGTCCACGAGGTGCTAACGAGTGTCGGTGAACCACTGATGGAGATTATCGTGACCTCATAAGACATCAGATGGAGGTGCAGACAATCGTGACCTCATAAACATCAGGAAACAAAGGCAGATGATCATGTCGGTTAACCATTGATGGAGTGATCGTTACCTCAAAAGCAGAGGACGACGTTGATGGTTGTGCCTTTGATGGAGATGATCATGACCTCACAAAACCTTGAAAGTGTGATGCTGTGTTATTGAGAGAGCAGGATTGAGGTCACAAGAGCCACTTTGGAGAAAGATAATTTAGGGTTATAAATTGGGGATTTTATTTTATATATAAAAAGGGTAGTCTTGTAAATTTACATTTTTAACGGGTTTTTAACGGTGTTAACTATTATGGATGAAAATGGCAATATTTTTAACCTTGGGGAAGCTATGCAAAAAAAAAGTATTCTGGATGTAAATGACAAACGTAAACAAACCACGGGGAGGTAAATGGCAATTTACTCTATATTTTTTAACTATTTAACTATTAAATACGTAAAGATGGCATCAAAATTACAAGTTTGAACATGCAGTCCAGTGGTCGAACCATCCCCAACTTTTCAGCCCTTTCCTCAATTTCCTAATTTTCATTTATTTTATTTTCTTAATTAAAAATTCGCACTTCCGTCCCTTCATTTTCTCAGTTTTTCAGTTTTTTGATTGTTTTCAAATAAAAATTTACACTTAACTTTTTGTTTCTTTTAATCTATTTGATTGGTAGGATTATCTAAATTATTAATATTATAATAATTACTTAAAGATATATGTAATCTATTTATTATAATGCACTAAGAAGGGTTTCCGCCATAATTTAAGAGATTTGAAAATTTAAGCATAATGTAAAACTCAAAAATCAATTTCATAGGGGTATTTATGTTATTCAAACGCTCTAAAAATATAGAACTTTAAACTATTTACACCTACCTCCTTGTATCTTTAATTATATATAATTTTTTCATGTTTGTTACAATATGCTTAGAAGCAATTCAGTTTTTTAAATATAAAACTAACTATAGACGAGTACCATAATGAAAGTGTCGCACGCGCCATATCGCACGGGCACATTACTAATTATCACTTATAATTTTCACTTATTTTATAAAATTCTAAATGTATAGTTACTATGTTGTTAATTTATATCTTCCTTTCAACATCAATTTCATTCAAAACAAAGTTTTGTATGATAATATACAAAGTTTCGACGTGTTTTTTCCTCGAGGTAAATGCTAATATAAGAATCATGAAAAACGCATCTTACAAATTTTCGCGTGGATTTCATCACTAGATAATAAAGCATTATTCAAAGGGTGAGGTATATGCAATTATATTGCTTCAACCAATTATATTTCCTTTTGGTTTTAATAATAAACCTACATTTAATTTTGCTATTGGTGAATATGTTTTATTGTGTGCTATATTATTTACTGTGATGGTATAAAGGATTATTTTATACAACTAATAGGGTATATAATATAAATTAAAAAAATATAATACAAAATATAAATCAAAACTGCAATAAAATGATATTGATGTTAAAGTACTTTAACAAATGAGTTGCAATAAATTCAAAATATTTTTAAGAAATGCCGGTGGTGTTTAGAGACATTTTCTTGAATTAGAATGCAAATTTCGAATCATCGTTTTTACCTATTGCTTCTTTCTTTAAAGAATTTTATCTTTTGTTAATCTTTAATTTTCAATCTTTAGGAAACATCCCAAATAAATGGCCCTAAACTCAAATGGGCCAAAAAAAATATATCGAAGAACAGCCATGAAGAGTAGTCTCAAACTACAAACAAAATCTTAAAAAATCTATCAATATGTTGCGTAACATCTTAAAATTCATACATTATATTTATATTTTACAAAAACAAACTACATTAACAGTGATTTACATATGTTTTAGCATGTTGTATAACTTTTAAATGCTATACAAATTTACATGCATTATTTGTTGTCACGTTTTAAACGGTCTCCGCTTTCTTCGACCGCATCCTTCATACACCTCCATCACCAGCTCCACCCCCGCCAACCTCCGAATAGAACCCACGTCCCATCAATCTATCATCGTAGTCTCCTGGGCTGATGATGACCCTTTTCGCCGTAGTCGATGTCTTTCTCCGTCGCCAGAAGATACGCTAAACACCATCGTCGTCATTGGTGGCGATCGCATAGTTCCATCGCTCTCTATTCGACGGTAGTGAAGGGAAAATGAAATGGGAATAAGTGAAAAATAAATGGATATATATAAAACAAAGAAATAGACCGAGTTTAAGGTTAAATAAAGTCAAGAAAGATATGTTCTTCTTCAGATTACGTAGCTTGAACATTGATAAGATTTTGGAGTGTTGGTGGTTCAAGATGAACTGAAAATTTACAGTGTTGGTAATTGAAAATAAACTAAAAGAGAGAGAGAGAGAGAATTTTTAAGAATTTTCTTTTTGATTTTCTGTTTTAATTTTTTTCACCTCTCTTTCAAAATCTACCTTTTCTTTTAACTTATATGTTTATATTCTTTAAACTAACGACTTTTAAAGTTTTTAAGTTTCTTATTTTATTTAGCAAGGTTATTTTTGCTTTTCATACATTGACCGATAATGTTTGTGGTTAATTTATTGCAATGACTTCTGCCGGTTTTAAGAAAATTTTCGTATTTATTTGTTTTTTATTAGTTTTATATTCTTTTTTTTCTTTAATTAAAGTTAAATCCACCTGACAAAGTACACAACCACGGTTTATTATAGGTAAAAGGAAAAAAGCATTAGCCTCGCCGCATAACGTGAATGTTTTATAATAAAATTTTGTTTTTTTTGTATTTCCTTTTAATTATTTAGACTTTACATAATCGATATACACAACGGATATATTATTTTTTACAAAATTTAACACTCACACCATATCTTTATTACCGTTTCAAGATATACAATTACGGATGACAACACGCCGCGAACGGATGACAACACCGCCGTGAAGCGCTAGTTGTCATACTAGTTACACAAACAAACAAATCTTAAAAATCATTAATTGTAGTTCCATCGAACCATCACAAAATACTCATTTATATAGTCAAACACAATAGACAAGATCTTTATTTTTATTGTTACTAACACTAATTTACAATCTAATTCTAGTTGTTTTCTTTTTATTTGCTATGGTGAAGACTTTTACTTCACGTCGAAGCACATCATTTAATAATCAAAAGAATAAGATTAGAAACAAATTTATTATATATACTATTACCAATTTTTTTATGTATTATGAGTTGTACAACATGCTTTAAGGGTTGTATTCAATTTTTGTCTTATTCTTTTTAATCTTTAAAATTTTCATTTAACCCAACCCTTTTACATTTTTTACAATTTAACCCAAATATTTTTTTTACTTTTGACTTTAGTCCCTACACATTTTATAATTATTTTTTTTTGTTTTACGGTTCGGTCTACATTTTTCGAGTTAACACGACGCAGTGCGCGTGTGTAGTTCAAAGTTTTTACGCTTATTTTTTTCCTGTTTAACGGTCCGTCATATCGCGTTGGTCCAAGATCGACTTATTTATGTTTTGTATATTTTACGTTTCGCCTAACGGTGGTGTGCCTTGGTTCTACGTTTCGGGTGGTGGTCACTAACGGTGGTATGTCTTTGGTGCTACTCGGCATGGTTTTACGCCCCCGCAATAACACGAAGGGTTTAATACTAGTATATACTAATTACCAACTTAACATTGCAATTTATTGTTGTACCATTGGCTTTAAAGATTATACACTTCTTTTGTTTTTCCTCTTTGTTTTAATTTTTGGTTTTCTACCTATAATTTTGCATCTTTTACATTTTATTTAAAAAAAAATTTGTTTTACGTTTCGGTCTACATTTTTCGAGTTAACAAGACGCAGTGTGCGTGTGTAGTTCAACGTTTTTACGCTTATTTTTCCCCCGTTTAAAGGTCCCGTCGCATCACGCTGGTCCAAGATCGACTTAGTTATTGTATTATATGTTTTACGTTTCGCCTAACGGTGGTGTGTCCTTGGTTCTACGTTTCGGTTAGTGGTCGCTAACGGTGGTATGTCTTTGGTGTTACTTGGCATGGTTTACGTCCCCCCGGATAACGTAAGGGGTTTAATACTAGTATATACTAATTACCACTTAACATTGCATTGATTGTTGTACCATTAGCTTTAAAGATTATACACTTCTTTTGTTTTTCCTCATTTATTTAATTTTTTTGTTTTCTACCTAATAATTTTGCATCTTTTACAACTTAACCCCTAAAAGTTTTCACTTTCAACTTTCTTCTCCTATAGATTTCTTTTTTACAAATTTTTATTTACATTTCGGTTTAAATTTTGAGAGTTAACGCGCCGTAACGTGCGCGTGATTCATCATTGTTACGCCTATTTTTCCGTGGGGTCATGGATCGACGGTGATGTGGCATTGGCCTTTTACGTCTACTTTCCGTTTGGTTTTACTTTTTATTTCTTTCCTAATACGAGCTTTTCTGATGTTGGTCGTCACTGACGATGATGTAACATTGACGTTGCTTGGTATAGCTTTGTGCACCCACCGCAACGTGGGGGGGGGGGGGGGGGGGTGGGGGGGGGCGTAATACTAGTTAGGATCAAATTCTAAACTTCGTAAGTTAGAATTGTATAAACACATCTTATGAGCCTATTGAATCAAATCTTCGAACACCTTGATCAGATTTGGGAGGGTTGGATTAACATATGATGAGGTTTTGCTCAAAGAATGATTGATTATTTATCAGCATTGCAGATAATCAAATTGAGAGTTCGAGGGTTTTCTTCTAATAGAGTCTTTTAAGAGCAATTTTGTCAATAAATAAATTTTTATTAAAGAAGTGGATATGTAATGTTATTTAAAAGATACACCATTCTAAGTTTCTAACACATATTATACATAAGCACATTATTGAGTGCGTAATATTCAGTTTCTATCAAATAGTTAAAACTCATATACACTCATTTAGAATTTTACTTGTATCTGGAGTTAAAATTATATCCAATAATCCACTCAAATTTTCAATTGGTGTTTCACCCGTATCCTGTAATTAAATAATAATTTATGTATTTGATAATTATTTTATAAGTTATACACTTATTATCAACGTGCATAAAAAGTAACTAGTGGGTGAAAACGGTGCGTCAGGGCTATAAATATTTTTAGGACTATGTCTTTAACTAACCCTCCCTTATCGTGCTAACTCTCATTTTGCTTTTTTATTTGTTTAATGTGGGATATCAAACATATCTATATTACTATAGGGATGAGCAAATTTATAAATAACAAGTTGTTTATGCATAATCACTTGTACTAAATGTAACAAAGTTGTTATTAAGTGTCTTAAAAATGGATTAAAATTACAATGTTGTTCAAAAAGTTATATTATACAGTAATATAGATATAAATAGATTAAATAACCTTAAATATAATAGTTATACTTTAAATTTAATTAGAAAAATAATGAAGTACAAATATTTAATACTTAAAAGGGATATAATAGAAATAAATCTTATGATATTACACATTAAAACTTATAACTCTTCGTATAACATCTTAAAATTAATATAAAATTACAAATCTAATCATGATTTTTTTATTATATAATACTATAAATATAGATAATACCAATTACCAGATATAAAATTTCTGTCCATTCAAAGAAAAAGATATTAAAAAAAACCTGTGATAGCATTTAATATGTTGTACGTCGTATCTTCTATGCAAATCTCGGACAGCGGATTCTCTGTACACAAATATTAACATTCCCCCAATTCTCCTCTGATAATCAGTCATCTCCTCCTTCTTTTCACCTTCTCCCTCACACACACACAAAAATCAACACAATAGAGAAGGGTGAATCCTCCACCTACCCCTCTTTCTCCCATTTATTTTTCATTGATTTCATCTTTCTTAATCGATCATGATCATTTGAAGTTCAAATTTCATGTTCCAGTATAACGAAATCGCTTCAAAGACAGTGTATGCAGTTTTACTCGTTTCAATTTGTGGTTTTAGGGTTTTTTAGATGATATTTACGGATGAATATGGTTGCGGTTATAGGGCTTTTGATCGGTACGAGAGGATAGATGATGTGGCATGGAATCAGGTAAACCTCTATGATTTTCTTCAAAGTCCTGAAGATCTTGAGAGGTCGTATGGCGAAACATCAATTTTGTCACTGAGATGTTTACTTCTGGCACCCTCAGACAGTAAGTAAGTACAGATGAACTGATTTGTTAATTAGGTATAGGCAAAAGCCACAATTGAAAACGGTTGAAGTTAATGCTGAGATAGATCTGCATTGCAGAGTAACTTATTCTTTAATTGATCATCTTGTTGCCTCTCGAGAACACCAGAGTTCATGGCTCCAGAGGTTTATGCTGAGGAGTACGATGAACTGGTTGACATATATGCATTACAAATGTGCGTTTTGGAAATGGTTACCTTTGAATATCCTTATAGTGAAAATTACTTTGGTATGAACTGTTACCTTCCATTTAATTAATTGAATTCCTTAGCCAACTTGTGACTTTAACAAGTAATTGTATGGTTGTCTCCCTTATTTTTATCTTTTATTTTCTCTCTAATTTGGACCTCAAAAACAATCCCATTATGCACAGACAAACATATTAATTCTTTATGTTTTTGTTAGGCCCTATTCCTGGTTATTGTAGTGTTATGAGGCTAGTTTCATAGCATCCTATGAGACTAGTCTTCATGTTAGTTGTTTCATATGCATATTTTTGGTAAGCTAACAAATCAAAGATGTTGTAACTTGCCTTACAGCGACTTCTTTAGTGTACTTAGAGGATAATAATCGCAAACTGATATTGAATATACTTGGAGAAATCTACCAAGCAGAGTTACCTTTTCGAAAACTGATATTGAATATGTTGGGTGGGGGGCGGTAAAGTTCGTTATTTTCTCTTCCTTGTAGTACTTGTGTATATACAACTGTTACTTTATTAATGTTTGTTTACGGTAATGTTGCTTGGTTTCTTTTTACTTTTGCATTATTTCTCATGCAGTGCACTCAATTTGGAGTGCTTGTGCTGCTATTGCGTGCACAGTCACCTTTTCGGTCTTGACACACCACACTTATGCGAGAAACTTGATAGGCGTTCGTTCGTGACTGATTTTAAATGGAGGGTTTATTTGTTTTGTTTATGCTTTTCTAAATAGAATACATCTTATCATGAGGGTTAAGTTCACTAACGCTTGAATTTACATAATGTGCAGGTCATCCTTGGAGTCTAAACCTACAACACTCGAACTTGTTGGCCTTCATTCTCAACAGATTTCAGAAGGGAGGTTTTCTTGTTGGTTTTGCTTTTCCGAATAGAATTCATCATGCACGCTTATGTTTGGAGTCTAGAGTCTAGACCCACAACATTTGAAAGATGTTCATGTTCATAAGTTCATTTACTACAATCTTCAAAAGGAAAACTTTTTGGTCTATTTTTGTTTCACTCATTCCCCAACATTGCACCTAGATCTCCCCCTCTCTTCTATTTTCAAATTGGGTTCTTTTTGGTCTTCCTTACACAAACAAACACACACTAGAAGTTACAGAATTTGTTTGATCGTATAATTGTTCATTTATTAGTTTTAAAAATGTTCAGAGAGGATAGGATAACTGTTAAAGGAGGCCAAGAAATTGCCATGGGAGGATTTATTGTTACACCAGAACATTGACATTTACCCAACATTGATGTTGAAAGGTTTATTCACTTTATTAACTACAGTTCACATATGAAGCTGTAATATTGTCCAAAAAGGTGAAAAGTTGTCTCAACGTTAAATAAATAATTTTTTGTTGTTTGTCTCTCTTTTCACAGAAACCCTGGAGATGGTCGCTAGCATGATCTTGTGGCAGGTCACCGACATGCTTTTGCCGACTAGAGTTTCAGCAAACCAGGTACTTGTTTAACTTGTGTGTCCTTTCTTGAGTTTCTGTAACATATTTTCCGTTGATACTCTTTGAAATAAACCTTAACCTTTTATATTGTAATGTAAAGAGGTTTTACATCATATTTTAAATATTACAATCAACTCATTATTGTGTGTAGCATCATTGATTTGAAATTATTGTTTTGAAACCTGCTTTATTTTGTCAATACTTGTTGACATGTTTATATTGTTTCATGTTTAGGGTTCTGGTCTGATCTATCACAGATCAGTTTCTTGTTTAAAACCGGTCACAAGTTCTTCTAGTCTTTAACAGCACTTCGATGGTTTTTCTTCACAAATCTGGATCGTAGCAGCCTTCTTAATTGCAGCTCTGATACCAATTGTTAGACAACTGGATCAAGAAAAGCAAACAACAACAACATTTTTGTGGGAGAACACACCCACAACTCTTTTCTTTTATTGAATAAAAACTACACCAAAAACTCTTAGACAATGACCCTTTTTATACTAATCCTAACCTTAATTACTAATAAAAACTCCATTCAAACACAGCTGGAATGACAGCCCATTCACAGCCAATAGGGCTGCAAACGAACCGAACGAACACGAACAAGGCTTTGTTCGTGTTCGTTCATTAAGAAATAAACTTGTTCATGAACTGTTCACGAACACTTACCGAACGGTTTTCCTTGTTCGTGTTCGTTCATTAAGAAAATAAACATGTTCATGAACTGTTCACGAACACTTACCGAACGCAAATGAACACAAACAAATCAAACAAAAACAAACAAATGTTTATGAACATGATGAACACAAAGAAGTCTATGAACACATACAAATGATCACATATTTATTTTAGAATAAAATCAGCATTTTCATCATAAAATTTACCAAAAATAAATAAATACGTAACATAAATATCCAAAAACACTTGACATACTTGTCATAAAAATAACTAAGACAAAAATTAAGAATATAATCGAACACATTAACGAACATAAACGAACACATTATTGAACGTTCACGAATGGACATTAACGAACATAAACGAACACATTATCGAACGTTTACGAACATAAATGAACGAACACAGCTTGTGTTCATGTTCGTCGTTTAACTAAACGAACGAAGTTTTCGTGTTCAACGAACATAAACGAACTTCCCGCCGAACAGTTCACAAACTGTTCGCTGAACGTTCAGTTCGTTTGCAACCCTAACAGCCAAAACATGAACACAAATACCTTAAATAAAGCTAATTAAAACTTACTAAATAGAACAAACCTATCTTTAGACTCTTGACGATTCTCCCCCCTAAACTTTCACATATGACCACAATTAGGATTAACTTCTGACAATTCTTTGATTAATTGAATCTAACTTTCATAGGGTATACTTTATACTTTATAGTTCAATACTAGTGAAATGTTGTAGATCTACTAATTAAATTGTTAAAAGCGTATCATAAGAATGAAAGATTCTATATGATATGTTTAGTTGATCTCAAAAAATCCCTTGATACTGCTCCTTTGAGCAGTAATAGGTAGGGATGACATGATTTGAACCCGTGACACTTTGTACCCAAACAAACGCGCTACCAAGCTGCGCTACATCCCTTAAATTGGTCTACAGTGTCATTGTAGAGAATTCCTGTCTTGTTTTTCACATCGTTACCTCCTCTGTAAAAATCTAGAATTTTTATTTCCGTTTCGTCTTTTTGGTCTCATCTATATATAATACTAAAAGAGTAACTTAGGGACACTTGGCATATTTCTAGGCCCCATAAGTTTATTTTTCCCGTCTCTCTCTTCTCTTAAATAATTACCTAAGAAAAATGTCTTTTTATTAATGATTAACTTTTAAAATATAAAATATTTTAAATTGGTATTTTTAAAAAGTAATTTTTTTAAAAATTAAAATAATTAAATTAGGAGTTATAATAAAAAATTTAAAAGATAACATTTTTAATACGATTTGTTTTGAAAAAATGTTTAACTTTTTTGGAAAAAAAGTTAAAAACAAAAGTTTAAAAATTGATATCGTTATTTTATTACTTATAGTTATTACTTATATGTAATTTTAATTATATTTTATTTTAGATTATCATTTTATACTTCATAAATTTTTATTATATTTGATTTTTTTATTTTTTCAACATGTATAATACACGGGTTTACTAAAGTTAGTATTAAATAAGTAATAATCAACAACTAATCAGAAATATTATGAACATTTATAGCCCGATCCAACCCGATTCAATACGATATCTCTATATTTGATTACAGGGTCAAAATAATTCGAAATTGATCTAATTATTACACATAACTTTTCAGTGTATATTATTCAAATTTTAATTTCTTTATACTAATATCCTCACATCTACTCAATATCTAGGTCACGATTTGACCTGTCAAAAGTATTCCTGTTAAGTCTAAAAGAAGACAATTTTCTTGACTGTATATTTCGCTATGACAATAAACAAAAGTTAAGGCTAATCTCTTTTAAGTGTCGGTTTGTACTTAAAAGAGTCTATTTTTACGTATGATCAGCTTTATGTCATTTTGTCACAAGTTAAAAGTAAAGATGGATTGAAGCTTTTAGCTTCAGATAATGAGTGTAAACCTACTAATGTTACTACAAATGTAGTTTACAAGGATGCTTTTGCTCATTTGTGACCTTATAATCAAAAGTTGTTATGTCTTATTTAATATATAACACACTTGATTTTATTTTTATTTTTATTTTTATGTTATTTAATAATTAACTCTCCACACTTCCGTATAATACACGTGTAACTAAAGCTAGTTTAACATATAATAATAGTTAAAAGCCCTTGGAGTGTTTAGCTTCTGTTTCTTTGTTTTATTCATGTTTGAGTTTGTTTTACATTCCTAGTATTGTTGTATTTGAATTTGTTTGTTCTTTAGTAGTTGGGTGATTCAACAAGTAAGAACACATAGAGTTTCTTTTGGGGATGAAAGCATCATATGGTTGTCATATTTCCTAATTCAAAGCTTCTCAGTTTTGAATTTGTTGCCACTAGTATTATTAATAATTTCTTACATGGTGATCTTCATACTTTGAGGTGAAACAAAGAACGGATGGTTTTTGTTTTGCTTTTGCCTTTTTTTTTTGGTGAATGTTCTGTGAATATTTTTGTTTTTAGATATTGGGATAGAAATCAGATGATCACTTATGCTTGTTTGAAACTGGCTAATGATTCGGCATATGGGTTGGCGTAATTGCACCATGGTTGTAGTCCCAACATTGTTCAAGTATGTGTAAATCAGAATATATTCTTCAGCTCACGGGTCGGCGTATTTACACAACATTGTTCACACAGGTGTAAATCAGAATTCATTCTTCATGATGAAGATCTTAGCCTTGTGCTTCTGATATTAATTTTGCTAAGCTTTTTTGTATTGCTTGCTTACAAATGGGGATTTTTCATACCTGACAAATGAGGTTGGTAACACTCACGTATCCCTAATTTTCTAAGTGGATCAGGTAACACCGTGATTTTCCCTCAAAACTTAATCAGTGGCACGATGATATTGTTCGATGGAGTTTAGTAATCCTACACCATTTTGTCAGGTGCTATACTCAATCACATTATTCAAAATTTTGATTTGTCAATTTTGTGCTTGCATTTTAAATCTTATTTGAATCTGGTTTCAATAAAAGATTAATTGCTGAACCTCGGATCATTGTAGGAGACGTGAAGGGTTGAAGCTTAATGTTCTTTGGTGTTTCTTGAAGCCTTGAAGAGACGAAGGTAATCAGCCTAATCAAAACTTGTGCTCTAATTATTATTTTTGCTTGAATTTTCCCTATTTCTTGATTTTTGCTATACGTCAATTATATAATTGTTTAAGAGAAAAAAACACAAAGAGGAAGGTGAATATGTCTCCCGAACCAAAAGACCATTTTTTAACTAGGCAGAAGCCTCCTCGACCCGTAGAGCAAGAAACTTAGATTCCAAAAGGACATCACACTTTATGACCTTCATGCTTACAGGTCTCAAGAGTTGGGTTTTATAGCCTTTAAATTTTTAGAGAATTATACTTTTTCAAAATTCAACTTTTTAATTATTACATGATATAAGATTGAAATTAATAAAGTTCTAGTTAAATTTACACATGTAAGTTGAGTTTTCAACGAATTTTTAGGTTGTAGCTTTGGTATCACGATTTTCATGTTGATGGTTTAGGGAACATGTTTGATCATCTAGAACATCCCAAATATATAGTCTAGCATGATACGGGATTCAGAGGTCGTGAATTACATGATCAATTGTATGAATGATTATGGTTAGCATAAGAGCTTTAGCTGTGGTTGTATATGATGGTTATCTTGCTTAGGTGATGAGTTTGATCCTGGAATAACTTCAGCCTGTGAGTAACAGGCGAGAACTTGATGCAATTCCAGTTGTTTGGAGCTACTCATGGGTTCTAGAGGTGAGGGGTGTGGATAGTGATGATCCATGATTAAGTTGATGGTGATTTAGGGTGATGACGGTGACAGATGATGGCAGTGTCATAGAAAGTGGAGGAGCCGATAGAGAGATTAGTGTGTAAATGGTGGTTTCAAGGGTGGTGGTTTAGTGTAGTCTAGTTGAAATACTAAGTATACTATTTTAACATTCTTATTTTTTCTTACGTTTCGAGTTAGAATTTATTTAAAATCAAGTTATGTCAACACGCATAGTTTTAGTTAAATTTTAAATATTGACTTATTTAATATTATTTAATCAAAATAGGTGGTTTTAAGATTTGTTGATGTGTGTGGGTATATATATATATTTTTAATGATTTTCACAACACTTAAAATTTATAGGCAGGTGTATCTATCGTACATGTTGCATAGTTTAGGCAAAAACAAAGTATCGATCCAATGATATGGTAGTTACTAATAGTAAACCTTTGTTATTATTTAGCCGGAAAAGATAGATGATTTGGTATTTTTATATTTTAAACTAAAATAAACATAAATGGATAAATATGAATAGAAATCAAGAAAGATAATGATAACATACACAAAGTCATACCAACCACCCCGAATCACGTAACGTAAACAAAATCATGAAGTCCTTCAACTTATGAATATCATACCACGAATATATATGAACTACAAATTTATGTTAGTAAATCATAATCACACATACATAATGATATTAAGAATTCACAACAAATATAATGGCCTTTCCAAACATATACACATGGATGCACATTTGAATAACAATCATACATGTTTCAATTTCCATCTAGCATTCCTAATCAAATGTTATGAATACACATACATATACATATTCATGAATAAATACCCAATACATACGGTTTTCCAACATAATATGGTCAAGATACTCACAAGTTTTGACATATAATCAAGTCAAACAAACACACATAATCATTGAAGAAAATTCAAGACCATGTTAAAGTCATCATAGAAAATACATGCACATCATCAAAGTTAGCTAGGATTTATCCAATCTAAGTGAATCAAAAGTTTTAACTCATGCTAACTACAAAAACATCCAAAAAACTTGAATAATAAAAAAGATACACGGTTAGATGAATAGATTATCAAACCAAATCAAGCTAGATGGGTTGTATGTTGTTAGATTCTTCTTTGAAGTGATTGATCTTCAATCTTAACTTCTTTTCCTTTAATAATTGCTCAAAATGGTTTTGGGGGCCGGAGAGAACTAGGGTTTTGAACCCCCATAGTTGTATATATGAAATATGAAATGAGGCTCAATTAGGTTTAAAAGGTGAGATCTGCGCCGAACATGGCCGTGTTGTAAGTGATATGGTCGTGTCACGCATCAGACATGTGAACCTTGATATGATGTTGATATGGCCATGTCGGAATGCGACATGACCATGTCAGTAGCCAAATTTCACTTATTTCTTGAGTTTTTCATCAGATTTATTAAGTCACCATCAAACCTACAAAATTCATATAAAACACGATTAAATGTCGTTCCAAATGAATTTGTAACAAAAAAAAGCATTTAAAACGGGGACAATATGCATTATTAACATTTATAATTTTAAGCATATCATTTGTCGAGGGACCATCATTTTGATTTTTCTATATATTTATCAACTTAGTACATTCCGTGTAACTCCAGTTATTTCGCGTTTTAAATTATAGGCTTCGGGGTAGAAATTATATGATTGTCGTGGATTTTAATGGTTTCGTGTCATACTAGGTAAGCCTTTTGAATATGAAGAGTTAAAATTTAGACAAAATACAATTTATTCATAAATATTGATTTCAATGGTTCACGATCATGGGTTAAAAAAGAAATGGGGAAAACAAGATGGTAGCAGTGGGCCCCATTTACTCACGAATATTGATTTTAAAAATAGTCAGGGGTATTTTGGTTATTTGTATAATGATTTAACAGAAAAAAATAACAGCTATTCATGACAGGACCTTTTGTGTTACGTTTTGTCAAACCATTAGACCGAACTTTTAATTTTTTAAATCTGGAAACTGAAACTGAAAATAGACCTAGGACTTTTCATGTAATTAACTCAATAAAATATAACTAGTAAAGATATATGCTGGCTTGATGGGCCTGATTCAAAAACAGGATATGTGGGCTTGTAGTTAGGCCCTACTTTGTCTTTATGTGTTTAGGGTCGTAGGCCCTACGGCCAGTCACCCTCTTTTGTAATTACTTAATGGACTACCATTTGGGCCGGCAAGTTAGCACCTTTCTGGACCGATTCAAAATAAAACATTGAGTATATTACAAATTTTGTCCTCTAGGTATTCTTAAAATTATAGATTTTATCCCTAAATTTTTATTAGTACATTTAGCATTTTTTATTTGAAAACTTATCACGCTTTCTATCCTTTCTACTAACAAAAGTTAACGTTTTCAGTTATGTTTTTTTTTTTTGTAAAAGATCATTTTACCATTGCTCCTTAAACGACAGAATCAATAATTTTCGCTAATCTTTTATTTTTTTCTTTTTCTTTTATTTTATTCACTTTACTTTTCTTTACTTTTTTATTTTTTCTAATCACTTTATTTTTATAAACTTTTTTTTTTTAAATGATCACTTTGCCTTTAACCCTTAAAATGACGAAATGCGTTATAATCTTTTATTTTATTTCTTTATGTTTTTTTTATTTTATTTCTTTACTTTTATTTATTTTTAACCACTTTTGTTTAAAAAAAATCATCATAAATATTAGTAGTAACTTAGTTTTAAATTTTTTATAAAATGTAATTTTATTTATAGATTTTTATTTTTTACAAATTTATTTTTCTTCGTTCATTTTGTTTGTTACCTTTGTAATAAAACTAATAGAAAATAGAAAATTGATTTTTAATTTTTTTGGTACAATATTTTTTAGTCGTTTCAAATTATTTGGTTTAGGTTAATATTCGAAACCAGTCAGAAAAAGTGAGATTTTGGTTTATGATATGAATTTTTAATTTTCCTATTAAATCAAATGGTTTGTTTTTAAATATAAACTAGTTGGCTTCACCACACGTTGTGGCGGATGTTATGATATGATTAAATAGAGTGAAAAAAATATAAAAGATTGTATTTATGGGCTAAATATAAAGTATTCATCATAAGTTCATAGCATCTAAAAAGTTTAATGTATTTATTATAATATATATTTAGATATGACCCATCAAAGTATTATTTTTGCTATTCAATAATTTTAAGGTCAGTAATCTTCACTAAATTAGTAATATGCTAACATTCACAGTGAAACACTCTTTTTTGATATGACGCATTCAATTTACCAATATGACTTCTCAATCAGGCAAACCAATCACATAACCACAAACAAAGTGCTTGTAAGGCGGAATCTGTTAGTCATTTTTCTGAAACTTATATAAATTGAAAGTATGTTAAAGAAATTCGAGATGCAAGATCATCCCAAAAATATATTCCTCACCCCATTTCATGAAAACATCAATACCCTGAAATTAAGACAATCATGAACAGCCAAATTAAACAAACTCCTAAAATTAAAACTGTCAAGGGTAGGAAAAACAATTGAAACTTTAACTTATGTTCATACTCTACACGACCATGAATAATCAAGAAAAGGTGTTTTCAATTCTTAAGATTTGCTAAAAGAAAAACCAAATAACCTTTAGTTGTTGAATACAACGAACACCAAAAGAAAAAAAAAAACCCTGAAACGGAGATTAATATTTTATGCTATAGGAATAATTCTTAATATTAAAGCTTAACAAAAGATGAGGAGTTTTACATGAATTGAGGGGTTCCCATCAAACAATAAAAAGAATTAGATTAGAAAGAGGAATATAAGAAAATAAAAATACGATTCGCAATTTCAATGATAAAACTGCTTCGGATTGTTGTTAAAATCGATTCGAAACTGAAGATTCATGTACCTTAATCAAAAACAGTAGGCCTATCAGCCATTGAAGTCTCTTCGTCGTCTTTTGAATTGGTGGATTTTTTTATTTTACGATTTCATTATTTAAGTGCGATTGTTTATAAAAGGATTTCTTCATTGATTTCGACCAATTAAGAACACATAGGATTTGCTTTCGAAAAAGACAAAAGCGAAGTTTTTCTTGTTGAGAAAGTAACGACGGTTGCAGAATTTAATGATCACTTAAAAACAAAACTGTAAAATACAAATATGAGTAAGAGATACATACCGATGAGAGAAGAATCAAACCTGATGTATCGTTGGCAATTCAAGAACAATTGTAAAGTTGAAGAAGCAGCCATGAAATTGACGGTTGAGAAGGAGGGAGAAAAAGGGGAATAGGATGGGGTACGTTAGAGTCAAAAGGAGTTGGGTGAAGTGGTATATGAAAAGGAAGAAGACGGAACCGTTAAGTCACCGTTATCTTGCTTTTTTATTTATTTATAATGTGATAGCTCGTAATTTTATTTTAAATAAAATATACTAAAGGGTTACTACACAACTACTCGTAGTTTTAATCACTCAAATTTCTTTTAATTAAATGAATTTTTATTTAGGATTTTGTTTAAACTGTTAATAATAAGTTTTTATCAATGTAAATCAAAATCAAGTCATTTAAAATTAAAACAAAATAGAACCAAACAATTACTAAGAGTTTTGCTTTGGTTAAGTTTTACTATTAAGTTTATTGAATCTTTTACAGTAAAAACACTTAAATACTTCATGTATTAATCAAAGCTTAATTATACGTATGTGTAACCCAACTTATAACATAAGAAATATATTTTAAACTCTCTAATCTGTTTTCGTACGATTGGAAAGGTAGATAACTAGTTTTTAAAAACAAAAAATATAATAAATTAAAAACTTATAAATAAAAGTATATTTTAAATAAAAGATTGAAATAATTAAGTAATAATATTTCAAATAAGTTTACAAAATAAAAAGTGATTAAAAAACATAAAGTAAGCAATATAAACAAAATGAAAAAAATAAAAGATTAGTGAAAATTACATATTTCGTCCTTTAAGGGGTGAAGGCAAAAAAGTCAATTTCAACAAAACTAACAAAAAAAATTAATTTTTGTAAGTAGAAATAACAAAAATCATGATAAGTTTTCAAATAAAAAACACTCAGTGTACTTATCAAAGTTTAAGGACAAAAACCATAACTTTAAACATACTTAAAGAAACAAAATTTGTAATTTACTCTAAAACATTACATATTTACCTATTTCCAAAATATAGAGGAGGTGCATATTAAACCCGGGTTTAGAACCCGACCCGAACATGACCGCTTTTAACCCGGTAGTTCCTCAACCCGGTTTACCACAGGGTTCAAACCAGAATCCCCTTCTAGTCGTCAACTCGGGTTCTCCCAACTCGACCTGGACCGGTTTAAACCTGTTTTTTAAACCATTTTGCCCTCTTGAAACCGGGCTGGACCCAACCTGAAACCTGACCAAACTCGGTTTGGATTTCTTTGACCACAATCCGACCCAATTTCAAAGTTGAACCCGGTTTGTGCACCTCTATTCCAAATCTCCAATATTGGATTTATATTTTTGAAAGAAGTCAATATTTTTATTATATACGAAGAAGATTATTTGTTCTAACACATAATTAGAATAAATTATATGTAATAAGATCTAATTCTTCTACTTAACAATAATTTTAAAGTCACAATAACCTTGAATAACACTATGACACTTGTTAAAATCCGAACGCACATATCCAAAAGAGAGAGCCTATGTTAGGCTTGATTTTTTGTCTTTTTCTACATTTGTCATTTTCTAACGGTCGAATGATAGGCAAGACCTTAACTGTTATTGTTGTTTACTTGTTGAATACAAAACCTATAAACTCGGTTTTATTGTGTTTTGTATATGAAATTATGGGTCAGTGTCTATAAAAAAAGACATCGTAAGGAGATACTTTTTTAACGTTTGGGTCACACTCGCCTCATGAAACGGGACGTTTTGCCAAAAAGTTTAAGACCTAAGTAGTATTATACTAGAGAAAAAAGAGTAGAAAGGTATAAATAATCGATGTATAAGATTTTTTTATGAGTGGTGTTCAATTATATAATCTTAAGTAAACACAAGTAGCTTAAATATTGATGTCATTTTGCATTAAACTAGTTAAAAATACTATTTAAAATTTTAAATGACCATTGCGACCCTAGTTTCATTTTCCTTTTGTGTAAAACCAATTAATCACTTATGATAAAAAGAAGCAAAATATATTATTTATTATCTTGATAATAATTCTGTATTAATTAGTATTTCCATGATGCCACCGCATACGGAACAACAGTATGTCGCTCAACAAACATTTTAAATTATATTGAATATTATTGTAACAAGTTTAAGTTTAATTAATTTTGGTTAAACAATAAATAGTATCACGTCCATAAATTTAATAAAGTCAACTATTTGGATAATGGATAAAGCGGTTTATTATCAATATTATTGCTATTAATTTATTATTATTATTATTATATTATATTTGGTAAAATTCATTGAAACCATTGACCTTTCCATATAAGGGTATGGGCCGTTGCTTGGTTTTCATTAAGATATAAGATGTCGCCCTTCAATTAATTGTCAAAATACAAAGCCAAGCAATCTCCAAAAAAGGAAAGGAAAATGAAATAAATTGGTAGTTGTGATTTTATGAGCTTTAGTATAAAAATGGTAAACTTGGTGTTACAAAGCTTCCGCATACATGGGATATGAGAGATTGTCGAATCAACGTGACTCTAATACATAACTTTATGCTATAGTCATGTAAAAAGCTCGTTTGCACGACTGAAATTCATGACCTTGAGGTTAAATGACAACAATTTTATCATTACTTTAAAGTTTTGAGTTTATTATCATAAGTAGATAATAATTTCACTATATGTTTTTAATGCGTTTTAATAAGGCAGAAGCTACTTATATGCTTTTACAACTTTTACCTTGTAATATTTGAAGTACGTTTGTATTCTGTTTAATTAGATCATGGAAGGCATGTGGCATGAATGAATGAAAATAAATGATCACTCACGACTATTGAGGTTGCTACTCTCACAAATCACTTAGATTCAAATATTTTTAATTTATATTAAGTTGTCATGACACAAGATATCATTTAGACGTAATATTATAAAAATCGCTACGCGCTAGTCGGGCGGTGGGGTATCGACTAGGGATTAATCGGATTAGTGGGATTAATCGGGATAAATAGGTTTGGAATTTTTATATATAATTTTCAATTTTACATACATATACACACATTTTTATATGTAAATTTTATAAAAATGTTTAGTTTTATATACATATAAACAAATCTGGCCAGAATTTACAAAATTTTCGCCGGAATTTCGAGTCGGAAAGTCGCCAGAATCTGGCCGGAAAACTCGCTGTAATTTCCGATTTTTCGCTGATTAGGACCGCCTAGGTTCGCCTAAGGCCTCCTAGGGCCGAATTTGATCACCGTTGACCGCCTAACGATTAATTGACCAATTAGGTAAAAACTCCTAGGTTGGCGCCTACTAGCGACTAATCGCCGATTAATCGGCCGCTTAGACCATTTTTACAACACTTTTTATACGAATATATTCAGAATAACAGACTTTGGATTAAACACAATATTAGAGGTCTGAGTAGATGAGCTATATATAGGGTAGGGTTTAACGGGGACCACCAAAAAATGAGGAACTAGATAACTAATTCTAGCAACACATTTTAATTTCAAAAAAAGACAAAAAAATAAAATAAAAATGCAGGAATATGATTCAATATAAAAAGGGAAAGAAAAGTAAAAAAATAAAAATATAAAAAAGTCGCATTTCACAAGTGAAATTGATGTATTTTACAAAAAAAAGTTCATTTCAGAAGTAAAATCAACATGACGATTTTTTTTATTTTTTATTTTTTTATTTGTGCTTTCTTAGTTGCGATGAAACACGGATTTTTTTTTTTTTTTTGCCTTTTTTTCTTTTTGTTAAATTTTTTGAAATTAAAATGTGCAGTTAGGATTGGTTTTCTAATTCCTTATTTTTTTGGTGTTCCCTTTTGAACTTCCCTATATATCTATATCTATATCTATATCTCTATCTATATATATATATATATATATATATATATATATATATATATATATATCAATATTAATATAACTATGATTTTGTTTTAGTAATTAGTAGTCTGTTTTTATTGCAACCATTATATATAATATTAATTACCAAATGGTTTGTGTATAGAGATGTTTTACCTCATGCTTATCAAGTGATTTGTGTTTGAAAGTGTTGTATCATATGTTTTTTTGGTTGTACTCATCTTTTTGTCTTTTTATTATTAAATATTTAACTTTTTTATTTTAACTCAATACTTTTACATATTTTAAATTTAAGCCCAATACTTTTTTTACTTTCAACTCTGGTCCTATACTTTTTATATTTTATAAATTTTTAGATTTACGTATCGGTCTAAATTTTGGGAGTTAGCATGCCACAACGTGCGTGTGTGGTTCAACGTTTTTACGCTTACTTTTTGTTTAACGGCTCCATCACAATCCTAGATCGCTTACTTTTACGTTTCGCCTACGTGCTTCAATTTTTTTACGTCTACTTTTTGTTCGTTTTATTTTTTTGGTTTTTATGCGTTTTGCCTGCGTGGTTTATCGTTTTATTTCATTTTTAATACAAGTTTTTTCGGTTTTGGTGGTTACTGACGGTAGTGTGCCATTGATGCTACTTGGTATGGTTTTACGGCCCCGGGGGCACAAGCCTAGTTAACTTTAATTATCAAGTAAATTAATGTTTATAAAATGTATTGGGTACATGACTACATATTAGACCAACTTTAAACATGTTTCATTATATATTTTATCTATTAAAGATAAGACGTGCATTATATGCAGGTATATATTTAGAATAATCAAACTCTAGTTTTATTAAACACGACTTAAGATGTCTAGTTATTTATTTTAGAGTTAATTTCTGTTTTGCTCCTTGTGGTTTGACTATTTTAACAGTTTTGTTTCAATAGTTTAAAAATAACCAAAACCCTCTCTGAAATCACTATTTTTCCTTCAATTTGCTCCCCGCCTCTAATTTCATTTAATTCTCACGTTAAATAGGACCCACATGCTCTCACATGAGGGACAATTATGTCTTTTGTTGTGGGTCTCTTTTAACGTGAGAATTAAACGGAGTTAGGGGCAGGAAGCAAGTTGGAGAAAAAGTAGTGACTTCAGGAAAGGTTTTGGTTATTTTTAAACTATTGAGGCAAAATCATTAAAATAATCAAATCACAAGAAGCAAAACAGAAATTAACTCCTTATTTTAAGAAACTAATATTCTGATAGTGAATGCTTTTTATCCAATTGTAACAAAATGTATATTAGTATATGTTAACAGAATACTAAACTATTTCGATGACATAATATGTTGTTTTTATATACAAGTACTTTTTAAGTTTTCATTGAAATAAACATACTGCTTATAAAAATAAATAAAATAGCTATCACGTGTATTAACCACAATAAAATAATTGATTTTATGATAAAAGAATATTAAACATTGTTAATATAGTAAAGCGAAAGTTATAAAAGTATATAAGCTGTCAATGTGGCATAGACAAATATATTGTATGGATCACTTTTTAGCTCAAAAGTTCAAACCTTATCTACTTTATATCGTATTACGTTTGAACTTGATGGTTGTGCTCTAGTACTTTCAATAATAATTATAATAATTGAATCACCAGTTACAAGACATTTTAAACTATGGTGGTACTATTCTTTCATTTACTAATTTTTATATCATGAGTGATGATAGATGAGTTTTTTCTTCAAATAGTGTTATTGGAAAATTTATTTATCAAAATAGATGGTTTGAAAATATTTATTAAAATAGGTGTTTTTAAAATTAAAACTTGGAGATATGTATTGCAATAGGCAATATATTTTTTAATTTGAAATTACGTTAAAAACTTAATATCAAGTAATTTTTTTATTTTTAAATTAAATAACAAAATCAAATTTTATATAAAATTCTATTTATACCTGAACTCTTAACAAAATCAACAAATGTCTTGAAATAAATTAATAGATATATATTTTTAAAGAGTTCTTTGTTGCCAAACGACATGAAACTATTAAAATCAATTAATAATTTAAGTCAGTTAATACATTTAATAAGTTAGATTATTAAAACATTAGGGAAAAAACTCGATAATAGACATATAAATTTAATAAAAAGGAAGATCAATCTAACACTTTTTCTGGCAGGATATCATAGAACATCCATGAGACGCTCGTGAAATGTTGTGGAAAAGAGAGTAGAGTGTTTGCAGAAATGGTGTGCTAGGTGGAAGAGAAAGGTCAGGAGCCGTGCTAGTAATTAAAAGGGTGTGCTTATTATGTTTTGTTAAAAGAAACTGCAACTCGTGGCTTGTTTGAAATCGATTTATATGTAAATAAGCAGACTCCAACCAAGATAGACTCGGGGCCGTTGATCTAGTTGTTTGGCTCACTTAAATTGGAGCCGAAATTTTAAATACACGCATATATATACATATCTATAACCTCTAATAAAGCAATGTTTTTTGCCACTTGTCATTCTTTTATTTTATTTTTTTGTCATTTGTCATTCTTTTAAACATGTACATATCAATTTTCTTTCCAAAAAGTTATTATAGTAATTTAAATATAAAAAAAAAATCTCTCTTCTATTAAAAATAAATTATATTAATTGTTATATTTATCTCTCTTATTAAAATCAAACCATCTTTTTTAAAAATAGATTTTATTAAGGAAATTAGAAATCACATCTTTTAATTAAAATCTAAATAATAAAAAACTAAAATTTTATATGATATGAAATTTTCTAACACACTAAACCTTTTTTAAACAAAATATTTTAAATCATTTTGTTTTTAAAAAAGTTATAAACAGGTGAATTTTTAAAAAAAACTGTCTTATTAAAACAACAAGAATCATTACAAACTAACATTTTTGAAAAACAAGACTTTTATAAAAAAAATATAAAAAAAACTTAAAACGAATGTTTAAATATGAAACTTTTTAGATAAGAGAGTTAAAATTAGTATAATTGTTTTATTTCTTGAACTATTACGTATATATAACTATAATTAAATTTTATATTAAAATATTATACAGTAACTCTTCGTGTTTATTACTAAGTGTAATTCGTTTAATTAATAGTTTTTAACCTATCCATCTATCTATAAAAAAAAAACTAAAGTAAACGTGAAACAATTGTAAGACTCGTTATTTTATTTTCTCATTTGTCTATGTTGTTAATAATAATACTGAATACTAATAATATTACTCGTACCATATTCAAATTAAAAATGTATAATTTAATAAATTAAAAACCTATTTTTAATTGAAAACACACTTTTTAAAAACAGAAATTTTATAAAATACAAAAATCAACTAATTTTTTTTATCATTTTTCTTAAAACAAAATATTTAAAAATCATTATTTTTTTTTTAAAACAAAAGTTAAAAAAATACATACTTGTTTATTTACTTAAAATAGCTATTTGTACGTAATTATAAACATATTTTATCATCAATCATGATCTTATAATGCATAATTTTTCAGTACTAATTATTTAATATTTTATTTATTCAATCCGTGTAATACATGGGGACTAACCTAGTATATGTATAAAAGAGAGGAATTAAATGAAAACTATGTTTATAATTGAAAACCATGAAAACTACCGCTACCAAATTACATAACTTATAATTGATTTAACTTTTTGATTGTTTAAAGTATATTTGAGTAAACTTCAACTTTATTTTTTGAGGTTATTGTATATTTTTTAATTTAAACTCCAAGTAACGACGATGATAACGAAACGACTTACATATATGTAACTTGTATGAGTTACATGTAAGTAACTCTTAGTTGTACACTTGGTAACATGTACATACATATAAATAACCCCTACATATACGTAACTTTTAGTTGTACACTTTGTAACACGTACTTACATATATGTAACACTTGGTTTTCATGGTTTTATTTATAACGTGGTTTTTAAAGGATCCCTCCCCTATATATATATATGTATATATATATACATATATATATATATATATATACACATATATGTATATATATATACATATATATATGTGTATATATATATATGTATATGTATATATATGTATATATATATATATATATATGTATATATATATGTATATATATATGTATATGTATATATATATGTATATATGTATATATATATGTATATATGTATATATATATGTATATATGTATATATATATATATATGTATATATGTATATATATATGTATATATATATGTATATATATATATGTATATATATATGTATATATGTATATATATATGTATATATGTATATATATATATTATATAGCTTAAATTTCATTATCAACGTAACATTCAAATAAAGTATAACAATTTCATTTGACAATCTTTAGTAAAAACATTCTACAAATGGAAAGTTATAAAAGAATCCAGTAATTAATCGAAATAAGTGGCAAAAGAGGCTAGCCTTAATTTAAATTCTATAGTTATGCATTATGTATATGTTAGATATTCTAATGTTTGCTTTGACATCAATATATGCAAAAGAAAAAAACTATTTTTTTATAAAAAATGTAGGAGCTCACTTGACGAACCATGAACCTGATCAAACTTTTAACAAACTGAGTTTGAGCTTAACATTGCAGCTCAGCTCGTCAGTGAGCCCAAGCCCAAGCCTAAGCCTAAGTCTACTCAGCTTAGCTCGAGTCGTTTATAACACTATCTATGACAAAGGAGAAGGGTACGAGCTATAGGGGAGGTGAGGCGTAGGAGGAGGGCCTCTCGTATATAGAACTAATCTATCAAACAGACATGATCAACGTGAAGACGCTCATGCCTCACCACGAGATGATCTCAAGTGTTTTCATCTCATACATAATAAACGGACATTATCATCTGATGTACGAGCTTTCTTTTGGGGACGTGTCAACCTAATGCCCTAAGATTTCGTACCCGAGCACTGAATATGATCTGGTGAGACAATGACCAGTCAGTGATCTTATTAAATTAAAATAAAATAAATAAAAAAGCCATAATAATCTACATCATTGTACATGATCAAGCCCTATTGGTCGCCTCACATGCCACACCATAAAATTTTAAGTAGCCGACTCTTTAATTATTTGTCGGGAAAGTCAAATACCTGAGAGAATTTATTTTATATGATCCAAATATTTATTCTCAAATCCAGTGCATGTATAATTTTAAAATAATAAATTTTATTTATTTCTTATGTATTTATATTTAGTCACTATTTGATAATATGATAATAACGTGTTATTGTATTTCTATTTCTCTTTCTTCCCAACTAGTCTTTTTATTATTTTCATGTGTTATCAATATGATGTTAGAGATAGAAGGATAATTAAAAAAATACACTTCCCTTTTAAAATTAGTAGACGAATAAAAATAATATATACAACGCATTTGGTAATTTAGTTATCTAAATAACAGATTATTTTCATTAAAGACTAAAACTTTAATGATTTATAAAAATACTAGTTTATAAACCCGTGTTCTAACCGGTTTGAATTAAAATATTAAATTAATAGTTAGTAACTAATATTTAGAAATTATAAAGATATTATTCGAATTACGTATAATCAACAACCTTAACTAATAGGGTTGGGTTATAGGAAAAAAGTATTTAATCTAAAAGTCTAAGAATGATTGTGGGCTTTACACGCGTCCTATTATTTTAAAGAAGATGACATTTTAGTCATTGTGTCATATACGCTCATTGTGTCATATATTTTACATCATTTGTTTATGTATTCAACATTGTATTTTACGTTTTAAATCATTGTGTGTTATCATTGTCATTGTTTCTATAGATTATATAAACTTGTTATCTAGCATTGTATTTTACAATTAGAAACACACAATAATATACTTTCACCAATGTATTTATCAAAATTCATAGAGTTAAAAATAACACAATGTGTTATTTTTGTCATTATTTATTTATACATTATATAAACTTGTTATCTATTATTGTTTTTTACAGTTAGAAGTAAACAATGATTTTATTTTATCAATATATTTTTCAAGACTCATAATGTTCAAGATTACACAATGACGATCAAAAAACGTAATGAAACATTGTGTTATTTTGTCATTGTTTTTAATGTATTAAATTAATTAGTTGTTAGATTATTATTATATTTTACCAATAATGTTATTCCATCATTATGTTTTTTTCTGAAATTTATCATTGTAGAAAAACACATAGTGTTTAGAAGAACATAATAACTAACAACAGACGCAATGAACCGCACTAAAAGACTCAATGACGAGATATGAGCTTAAAAACGTAAAAAAATTAATTAAGAATTTTATATAATGATACTGTACTCATTTTAAAGATAAAAACGCTCGTTTTTTATGTGCGATTTTTATAAAAAAAATAATAATAACGCCGCAAATAAAAGTTACGGACGTTTAAAAAAATAGAAAAACTTGCAAAAAGTCAACAAAAATGATTATAACTCTCTAACAAACTTTTTTCTACACATTAATTTCAACTATTAATTAAGGAGATGAATGATTGAGATTACTTCTTATACTTTTTAGTTTTAAAACCTTTGTATTTGAACATTTCCCTAACTAATAAAGTAATAACAATATTTCTTTAAATTTCTCCTTTAAAAAAACTTTTATTTTAAAAAATGCTTTTTAAACATTTCAAAGTTTTTAATATTTTTTAAACGTCATTTAAAAAAATTACTTTGCATTAAGAAATCATATTTATTTAAAAAAAAATTATATTTTTTATAAAAATATGTATAATAATTTGAAAAGAACATAAATAATATTTTTAGCATTTAATATGATCATTAAATAGTTAATTTTTATGCTAGTGACATGTGACAAGAAAAATTTAAGAAGATGACATGTGACAAAGAGTGCGTGAGAAGAATACACATGACAAAATTTTAAATTGCTTTATTATTATAGATAGATAAGTTTATCATTATTATTACTTTTTATTAACCGAATCATACAAAAAATAACGCAAGCCATTATTAAGTGAAACTGACCGATTGTGCGATATGAATGCAATATGAATGCAATAATTGAGAGTTACATTGGGACTAGTTTTTCTCGTAACTACGTCAATAATGTCAATAAAAAACTAAAAATATTAAACCACTTGGAAGAAGTATAACCCTCGTTGTCTCCTTTGATAGATAGGTTGTGACGACTAAATAGGAGCAAAGAAGTTATGCATAATTATCACGCGTGATGACTTTGGTATAATTACATGTTACAAATTAAGAGAATAATTGTCTAAAGTTCTTTAATAATGACCGGAGATTTTATAGGCTAATTACAAGAAAAGAAAAAAGACCGTCAACAATTATTTTAAAAGAGTTTTTATCATTTATATTATTCTCGTCTTAGTAAAAAAAGTTAATAAAAAGTCTATTAGGTAGATTACTAAGAGGAAGCGTAGTTATGGTATCAGAGAAGTCGCTTTATCTTGTGTAGGACTTTCAATAGAAATCATACGGAGAGAATTGAGAATCAGAGACGACTCAACTTATTTTAGAGTCTCAAGTGAACTTTTAATATCATGTTTTCTGAAGGAGGTAACCTTGATATATTCATAATTGATGGGTTTAATTTGGACAAAGTAAATGATATTGTGAAACCAAAAGTTTGGTTTTAAAATTATTTGTTAGGAATAAATGATATTAGTTTATTTATTTGATTATTTAAATAACATTTGAGTTGAGTTAGAGTTAGTTTTTGTCTAGTATAAATATAAGGTTAAGTATTTTGTTTTATTATACAAACTTATTTTAAGCTTAAGCCCAAGCTCGTTTAAGCCCGGTCAATTCAAACTTTATCGGGATCTCGAGTGCACGAGTGACATGACTTGTTTACACCAATACTACGGGGCTGTTTTGACTAAGCTTTTAATGGTTCAGATGTCTGAATGATTCAGCATTTAATGGTTCAGACTGTTTGTTTTGCGAGCAAACGTCTGAATGGTTCAGACATTTGCCTCTGAATG
Organism: Flaveria sonorensis; assembly: GCA_025506505.1. Classification (NCBI taxonomy): domain Eukaryota; kingdom Viridiplantae; phylum Streptophyta; class Magnoliopsida; order Asterales; family Asteraceae; genus Flaveria; species Flaveria sonorensis. The sequence goes on along the minus strand of CM046435.1, from coordinate 63,047,477 downwards.
GTTAAGCATTATACTAACGTTGAATGGTTAAAAGCTCTTATCTGAATTGGTAAGACATTTGCCTTTGAATATTTAAGCGATATACTAGCTCTGAATGGTTCAGTCCTCTTAATGGTTCAGACCTCTTATTGATTAAGCACTTAATCATTTAGAAATTACCAAACAACCCCTAAGTTAAACGTTTTCTCTTTTCATTCGATTAATTAATTTCTATGGTGGTCAAAAAGAATAAACAATAAGAGTACATATAAAATTTTTATTATTTATTAAAAACGGTTATAAATGGATGAAATAGACCAATTAATGATCAATATATAAAAGTTATTAAAAAGAAGAGAAAAAATAATAAATATTTAATGTAATTTTAAAAAAGAGGATCTAAATGGTCTTATGCTGGTGTAAATTTGTTGTTCTATATAAAAACAGAAATAAAATGAGATGGGCCCCACCAGCACATAAACATGCATCCGTGTATGTATATGTAGTGTGTTATTTATAAACATACAGAGGTCGTTAGGCGAACACAGAGAAGGTGAAAGCTGTTCGAACTCCTGCTAAAAATGGCGGAAATCTTCGATACTCAAGTGAAGAACAAGAATAACAACGGTGTGTTTAGGGTTTCAATGTGTGGTGGTACTCAACAGCTCGAGCAGATCTCCAGAGACGGTAGTCAATACAGTCTCACCACCGCTATCTTACCTTCTCTCGGTGCTCGAAGCAATCGCCGTGTTAAACTTCGCAGTTTCATCATCTCTCCGTACGATCGACGCTACAGGTATACCGGAATCGCTCCTGTTGATGTTAGTGTTATGGTGTTATGATGCTGTGTTGATTTGTTTGTGAATATAGTGGATCACCGTTTGATTTGTTATCGGATTGAGTTTGTGTTGTTGATAAAGTTGTTTGGTGATTCTTCGATCGTACTGCAGGTTTTAGTGATTAGTTTAATCTCTTCTGTTACTGTTTGTTGCTGTATGAGTGATTTGTGTGTTTGTGTGTGTGATGTTATGATGCTGTGTTGATTTGTTTGTGAATTTAGTGGATTAACGTCTTGATTTGTTATCGGATTGAGTTCGTCTTGTCGGTAAAGTCGTTTGATCACTCTTCAATCATACTGCACGTTTTGGTGATTAATTTAATCCTCGAGCAGTGGACCTTTTATTTAAATAATACTATATCGTTCTGTACCATTCTGTTCATAGTCAATGGGGATATCTCATTGTGATTTGATTGGGATGTACTTTCTTTTGAACATTGTAATTTTCTTCGCTAATGGTTAGTAGGTTTGGGTATCTGTTTACCTAATTTTGAATCGTGCGTTGTTGAGGGAAAATTTGGATGGAGATTCCGTAGTGATTGGATGATTTGATCTGTAGTTCTGCTAGTTTACTAGTATGACTCCTTTTGAATCTATGAAGCAGAAGAATGACTTGAATCTATAAAAGTCGAATTATGTTGATCATGAAATTTGATCAATAGCAATTGTATATTTTTTACCTTTTTGGGGATCTTCTTTTTCATGCTTTCTGCTGTTATTTGACTTCTTGTATCTTTAATAATCTTCACAATAGGTGGCTATACTAATTTCTTGGTTGTTTCTCCTTGGTTCTTATGGAGCAAGTAATTAAATACTGATGATTCCATCTATAACTTAGACTATAGTCTATAACATATTTATTTTTACTCATGTCCAGATTTACAGATATTAAACTCATTTTTCAGGGCATGGGAGACATTTCTTGTAGTTTTAGTCCTCTATACCGCTTGGGTGTCGCCATTTGAATTTGGATTTCTTAGAAAGCCGCAACAACCACTCTCAATCATTGATAATGTTGTCAATGGACTCTTTGCAATTGATATTATCCTTACATTCTTCGTAGCTTACCTTGACAAAAGTACATACCTTCTTGTGGATGACCGAAAGAAGATTGCTTGGAGATATACAACCACTTGGTTGGTATTTGATGTCATTTCCACCATTCCTTCTGAATTAGTTAGGAAAGTCTCCAATGATGGTTTTCATACATATGGCTTATTTAACATGTGTAGACTTTGGCGGTTACGCAGAGTTAGTTCCTTATTTGCAAGGTACCTTCTTTTCAACTTAAGCTTTATTTTAAGAAGTTATTGATGAAAACAAAATTGGAATTTTGCCAAACATGTTTATACAATTACAACTCATGGTCCAATTAAAGCCTCCAGCTCATGGCACCAACTAAGTTTGCAAAACATACCCTTAGTCTTGGATGATATCATTAGTATCTTTGTTTTATGTTTCAAATATTTTGTCCTTGAAACAGATTGGAGAAAGATAGGAACTTCAACTACTTCTGGGTCCGATGTGCCAAGCTTATTGCTGTAAGTATATTGTAATAATAAACGATATTTTGTAGTCACTTGGTATAATGAAATCTCATACATCATGAAAAGAAAGGGCACAATAAATGTGATCTTGGTATTACATATAAGAACTTCAACCACTTCTGGACATAAATGGTGGTTTGAGTTTCGTGTATATACTATGTTTTGCAATTCTTGGACTAGTAGTATAATATTAACAAAAAAATGTATTATAATATATAAATGTTATCTGTATAGGTTACACTTTTCGCTGTGCATTGTGCTGGGTGCTTCTACTATTTCCTTGCTGCTCATTACCCTAATCCAGGCAAGACTTGGATAGGGTTCGGGAATGAGAATTTTGAGAAAGAAAGTTTGTGGATTAGCTATGTGACATCCATGTACTGGTCAATTACAACTTTGACAACTGTTGGATATGGTGATTACCATGCCCAAAATAGAAGGGAGATGCTATTTGTCATATGCTATATGCTTTTTAATCTTGGGATGACATCATATTTGATAGGAAACATGACCAACTTGGTCGTTCATGGAACCAGCAAAACTAGGCAATTTGTAAGCACATTTGTTTCTGAATTCACTAATCTTGTTTTGACACATGATTATGAGAGCTAAAGTTATTTTGCTTTGAAAATAGAGAGATACAATTCAAGCTGCTTCAAGTTTTGCACAGAGAAATCAATTGCCTGCACGGTTGCAAGATCAGATGCTTGCACACTTGTGCTTAAAATTCAGAACTGATTCAGAGGGACTTCAGCAACAAGAAAGTCTTGATTCCCTACCAAAAGCCATTCGATCAAGCATTTCTCATTTTCTTTTTTATTCACTTCTGGATAGGGCCTACTTGTTTCGTGGCGTGTCAAACGACTTGCTTTTTCAGCTGGTACTGTTCACTATTGAGCAGCTAAGGTGGCGTTTGGTTTGCTTAAGGAATCACTATGGGTATGGGTTTTTATAAAATGATGTAATAGCCAAATAGGTATGATTATGACTTTCTGTACACAACTCTGTATATGGGTTTGGAGGATGCACAGTTTTGTTGGTATCATCTTCATTCCTTCAGAACCCATACCCACAAATTCAAACCTTCAAACCAAACAACCCTAACAATATTTCCTTTATTTAAATTTGTATTTAAACTTATAACTGGCACTGCTATGTCTAAAGGTTTCGGAAATGAAAGCCGAATACTTTCCTCCAAAGGAAGACGTCATTTTGCAGAATGAAGCGCCAACAGATTTCTATGTTCTTGTTACAGGAGCAGTAGTGAGTCTTAAACTTCTTTATTTTATTTTTATTGGCCTAAAACGAAGGTATTTATTAAACGTGTTTAGTGGTTAATTATTTGATCAGGACCTTGTGCTTGTGAAAAATGGAGCTGAACAGGCAAGATTTCATTCAAATATATTAATTTTCTTTTACTTTAGATTTTAGTATTACTGAAGAAATTATATCTAATGACTGCAGGTTGTTGGAGAAGCTAAAGCCGGTGAACTGTGTGGTGAGATTGGGGTTCTTTGTTACAGACCACAGCTCTTTACAGTTCGCACAAAGCGTTTAAGCCAGTTACTACGGTTGAACCGTTCTACATTTTTGAACATAATTCAAGCGAATGTTGGTGATGGGACCATTATCATGAACAACCTCCTCAAGGTTTGTAAATCGTATACATCTATTTAAATTAAATATTCAACATAAATAAATACAAGAATGCTTACTTTTTATTGATAAATGGAACAGCATTTGAAAGATATAAATGATCCGATTATGGAGGGAGTTCTGTTGGAGACAGAGCACATGCTGGCTCGTGGTAGAATGGATTTGCCTTTGAGTTTATGCTTTGCTTCACTCAGGGGAGATGATCTTTTACTGCAGAAGTTGTTAGAACGCGGTCTTGATCCTAATGAATCTGACAACAATGGAAGAACAACCCTGGTTTGTTGATAAATTTTAAGAAAATAAAATAAAATTCTTACAGTTTACAATACCCTGCTCACCTAAATGTATATTATAACTGGTTGTTTTTGGGAAACTTGCAGCACATAGCAGCATCACAAGGAAATATTAACTGTGTCCTGCTGCTGCTAGATTATGGAGCTGATCCAAATAGTAGAGGCAAGTAATTTCCTTTATGCAAATCGGATGCTGGTTATTTTTCATCTCAACGGGTCAAACGGGTCAAATAAAAGGTTCAAAATGTGATGTTATTAAATCCCATAATCATTTTATCTAAAAAGCACTAATATTATCTGTAAGTGTATAGTTTTTCAGTCATAAATGGCATGCTATCATCTATAAATAATTTAAAATTTCTACACAAAAAGGGTCACATTCAGTCCAAACCAACCTGACCCGTTAAACAACACCAAAAGGCTATTTTGTTTCATATTTAAAACCAAAACAATATTTCCATTTTCCAACGTTCATATGGTCAGTAGATCTGCTTTGACTTGATTAACTAACCGACCAGAATAACATAGTTTATGATTTCCCACAAATCATTGCACGCCTCTTGCCAATTCTTGATGTTACAATATTATTTTTCAAGTCAATTTATGTTTTTCCTAATTACACCCACTTGTTAGTCAAATATTTGGAATTATTGTTGACACATCATGGCCTTTTTTCTATTTTAATTTTTATAAACATACAAAAGTCTCATTATGTCTGCATCATCATACACGTTTCGATGATTACTCAATTACAGTTATGAACATTTTAAAGTCAACTAATTTAGTTTCCACCTTGCTATCAATGATATTGACATTAAACTTATGTAATAATTTGTTTTTTTTAATATTAATTTTTTAATTTTTTTCTGCCTTTTGTCTATGCAGATTCAGAAGGTAACGTTCCACTGTGGGAGGCCATACTGGGAAACCATGAACCAGTGATCACAATATTAAAAGACAACGGCGCAACCTTGCTCTCCGGCGATGTGGGACAGTTTTCCTGCATCGCCGCAGAGCAAAACAAGTTAGACATACTCAAACAGATCATTAAGCATGGTGGAGATGTAACGGTCCCCAAACCCAACGGTTCAACCGCCCTCCACGTGGCGGTTTGTGAAGGCAACATTGAGATGGTTAAGTTCCTGTTAACCCAAGGAGCCGATATCGACAAACCAGACGACCACGGTTGGACACCTAGAGACCTAGCTGACCAACAAGGCCACCATGACATAAGAAAACTTTTCTTATCAGTCAAGTCAACTGACAAAGACTACACCGTGTTGACCAAAACCTCATCACTCATGCCATTTCAGCGAGCCGAGTCGCGACACGTCCAGTTTCTTGGGAGGTTCAAAAGCGACCCCACATTGATCCGACCCGTTTACCAGGACAGGGACGAGGGTCATCCGAGTCAACCCCGTCAAAGACGGAGGGTGGTTAATAATTTTCACAACTCTCTATTTGGAATAATGTCAAACAGTGAGAAACATGTAGACTTGGTCTCTCCTAGAATGGTTCAGTCTGGGAAAGAGAAGAGTTGTCGGGTCGTCATTAGTTGTCCTAAGAAAGGAGATGTCGTGGGGAAGCTCGTACTTTTGCCACAAAGCTTCGACGAACTGTTGGACATTGGTGTTAGAAAGTTTGGTTTTGTGGCGTCGCGGGTCATGAACATGGAGGGTGCTCAAATAGATGAAATAGAGCTGATCCGAGATGGTGATCACTTGGTTTTTGACAGTGATGATGGTCTAAGTGGTCAACAGGTAGATGGTCATGATCCAAGATAACACTTGGTTGGTCAATCTAGCTGCTTTGTTTTGAATATTGATAATCCATATATACTTGCAAACAAAGATCCCCAACAAGATGAGAGGGTGATAAATCATTCATCTATCTCATAAGACTGAGAAACTACCCTCAAAAAGACTCGTGTCGTGTTAAATGTAATTGTATAGTTTTAAAAACCAATGACATGTTTGGCATTCAAAAGTTGTATTTTGTTTATGAAAAAATATCTTGTAAAGAAAACACATTTGAAACTCCCCTTACAACAGCTATAGCATAGAATTTTTTAAAGAAAAGTTACTAAAAATGCTAAACATTTTTTTTGATTTTATACTTCAAAACGAAAGTTCATGAGAAAATGTTTATGAATTCGTGTGCTAATAATATGCACATGCGTGTAGTGAAGTTGATTAAAGTTTAAACCAACCAAATCTTATGTAACATTTGTCTGTGTAGTAAAGTTAATTTAACTAAGATATTCTTCATAACAGATCACTATCAATACATGTTCTTGTGTGTTTGCGCACTACATGTGCTCTTTGACCTCTTGTACGCATTATGGGTATTCGCTACACATGTGAAGCATATAAATAAATCATGAAATTAAATCCTCTTTTTAATTATAAAATCGTAATCATGAATCCATTCGAGTCTATTTCCCCCCTGGCTTTCACTTCTTTAAACTCCACATAACAGAAGTATAGAACTTCATAAAAAGATGTTTCCATAATGGTTTATTAACGATTTAACTAGGCCATAACATTTATTAGACTCAACGTAGTGGGGATATGAGTTGCGCCAAAGCTGCTGATGTGGCTTGGGAATGTTGCGTCAAGACCACTACAAGGATGGTAAAACGGGGCCCCAAAGGGTTTGACGCCAAACCCTTGAAGGGCTTGAATTCTCCAAGCATTCATGATTTCTGCCCAAATATAAATAGGTGTCATAGAAACACACACATGTATTCTTCTGCCTACAACTTCACACTCACATATTACTTTAATTTCTTCATAACCTCAAAGACCTGATCTTCTTCAGCAAGATCTTCATTCCTGTTGAACTTTTGGATGTTTTGATTTTGGTGTGTTGTAATTGGGGTTAAAGTTTTTTGTTCATGTGGTTTCTCGTTGTCGACAGTTGATAAGGCGGATGTTGGGGAAGAAGAGGAATACGAAAGTGATACGGAGCAGGTGAAGCTTTCTCTGAAGATGCGGTGGAGGCGGGAAGGCAAGTGACGATGGCGATCACGATGATGATGGTGGCGGTGGTGGTGGTGTTGTTGGGGTTAGGGAGAGGGTGATGATGGTTGATTCTAGGGTTTCTGATTATGAATCAGATGGTCAAGATGATGAGGAGTTTGTGGTTGAAAATGAAGTCGAGGACTAGCTTGAGGGTGTGACTTGTGAGGGAGGGTACATAGATGGTTTCTTAGTGAAATATAAAATACCTAAAAATAATGATTAAGTAATTAAATAAAAACAATAACTAATTAAAGATTAGATTTAGCCAAAATCAATACACTTAAATCAAATGGGGCTTTAGTTAAACCTTTTTTACTTATGTGTCGTCTACGTATCATTTTAACTAAAATATTAACCAAAACCACTATACATAGTCTTAATCGTCAAAACAGGAACATTAACTTAACTCAAACATAAACAGACCAAAACAAACACTTGCAATCTTTAGAGTGTAACAAATTTCTTCTATATGTCAAACTCTGATAATAACAATAATAATAACACTTCCGAGGTATACCATACATTTCATCTTCACCAAATGAATAAAACAAATATCAATCTACAAACAAATCACTAATCTAACAACAGCAGCAACATCTCCCACCACATTTCGACAAAATCACCAAGAAAATGATCAAAAACACCACAGCAGAAAGCCCAATTGCCACACCAAGAACAACCTTATTCGGTCCATGATCATCACCACCGTCTTTCTTCTTCTCACTACCACCATCATCATCATAGTCACCACTGCTCATATCATCCGCCGACGACGGTTCATCCGCCGGTGGGGGCAAAATGGGCAACCCATGCTTATCACAAGCAGCAATCCCCAGCTTCAGTTTCTTCGAAATGGTTGAGTGATTGTAACACAAATTATCATTCCCATTGATCTTGAACACTATCAAACTCTTAATAAACGACGAATTAAACGGCATAACACCATGGAAATTGTTGTTTCCAAGATTCAAATACTTCAACCCCTTCATTTCGGATATGGATCTGGGGATCGTACCGTTTAGCTGATTCGAATTCAGATCTAAATGCACCAATCTAGAAAGACTAGATATGGATCCGGGTATCGACCCGGATAACGAATTCGACGATAAAGACAGATTCTGAAGGGAAATCAGATCACCAACCGAATTGGGTATTTCTCCGGTGAGTTGATTCGACGATAAATTCAGCAACTTTAAGCTTTCAAGAAGCGTTAACGATGTGGGTATGGTGCCATTGAGCTTATTACCTGAAAAATCCATGTGGGTAAGCTTCAAGTTCCAATCTTTGGGGATTGATCCGGAGATATTGGCGTTAGAGAGTGTGACAGAGGTTAAAGATTTCATATTGGAGGTGATAATGCGGATGCCGGAGGCTTTGATGTTGTCGCCGGAGACGGTGAGGTCGGTGAGGTTGGTGAAGCGGCTAAGGAAGACTCCGGTGAGGCGTTGGAGGGAGTTGACGGTGGAGAGTGATCGGAGGTTGGTGGAGAGGGCGGTGGGGAAGTGGACGATGGGGAGGTGGCAGTCGGTGAAGGAGAGGGAGGTGAGGGTGGAGAGGGCGGAGAGGGCGGTGGTGGAGAGGGAGAGGTCGTCGGAGCAGTTGGAGAGGCGGAGGGAGAGGAGGTGGCGGAAGGGGGTGGCGGAGTCGCAGGTGGTGGCGGCGGTGGTGGTGGTGCAGGGGTCGTGGGTGGTGGGGATGTAGAGGGATTGGAGGGCTCTGAGTTGCTTTGGGTCGAGGGTTGAGTGGGTGGTGGAGGATGGTGGTGATGGGGTGGTGGATGGTGGAGATGCGGTGGTGGATGGTGGAGATGTGGTGGCTCCGGTGGTGGTGGTGGTGGGGTGGAGTGGAGGAGGAGGAGGAGGAGGAGGAGGAAAGTGGTGGTGGTGAGGCTCATTGTGTGTGAGAGTGAGTGTGTGTGTACTGTGTAGATTGGAAAGTAGTGTGGAGGGGGGTGAAGCAATCAAAAGAAGGGCTCACAAAGATAAGGGTGAAGTATGTAATTACACTTGTGCCCTTGATAAATTCTTGATCATCATTTTTACCATTCACTTGCAAGTTACAAGTTACCACTTCACTATTTTTCCTAAAAATCACCTCTTTTAAATGTAAATACTTTCTGACTTTCAGTCACGATTTGAACCTCAACCATATAAAAAGACGCATTTTAAATCGCCAATATTTTTTATCATAGTTTGAACCTCAACCTTGTAAAAAGATATGTATTTTGTTACATCTTGGTAAGGTTGTGCTACATGTCTTTTGATACTTATAATTCAATTAAGTGTATGTACTAAGTATGTCGTTTTCTAATATAAAATCGACAATGATATCAATAATCATACAAAACTACGGATTAACTCAAGAACATGTATGATTATAGACTCCGAAATGTGCTATCATCCTGTCAATATTTTGGTACCCTAGGGGCGGGAGATGTTGGATTCAAGTACGTTAGCTAAAAGAGACGAAAACTTAATCTAAAAGACATGTTAAGTTAATAAAAATTGTTTGATCTATGTTCAAAAAGATAGGTTGTGAACGAAAGAAAAACTTAATTGATTATTTAGACATGGAGTGACATCTATGATGTGCCATGTGTGACCATTTGATACTTTATTCTTTAATCAATTTACACACAAATCAGAGAATAATACGCAATTCACCATCAAAATTCAAGTGGCATATACTGGAACAAGATTTGCGTACAAAAAAGTTGATTCCAATATACTCTTCTTCAAAGGGACGGCATAAGTTTTGAGAAGAAAGAGAAATCAAATCACTTCAAACATGTGGCAAGTACGAAAGATTAAAAAACAAAAAAAAAACACCATGAAAGCTGTAGCCCATGTGAACCCATGAATGGTACTTGCAGAAATAATTCCAACAAATATTACAGAATCGAGTATTCATTCTTTCTTCATATATCTACAACATAGTTCAAAGCTATAACCACATCGTCTATGGTTGTCAAGACAGAGACAAACTGACGATTGTTGAAAAGAGGCGCCAAGCGCGTGTGACTAACCGATTATCTTGTTACAAAAGTTTTAGCATCTTTAACCGCTCCATGTGTTCCGGATCCAGTTTTGGAGGGGTGTAACAACCTTGAAGGTCCTCCACTACATACTCCTATAAAATAAGAAAGATAATGGACTTACTATAAGTAACTTGTTATCATTCATTTGCACATGTTAAACCAATACCATGTGTGGAAAAGTGTGTTTTACAAGTTATTGTACAGTGATTGCCTATTTATATATTTCACTGATCTTTTTGCCAAACATGATGGGGCAATTGTCCAAACTTTTTCATTTTTTTAAACCGTAAAAATCCGTTACCAGAAAACTTGTGGGCCGTCGATACCCTACTACCTAACCAACGAGAAATGGATAAAACACAGCTAATTTGGACAGCTGGGGTTCAAGAGAAAAAGCGGGATTTCGCAAAAAATAAAAAAAATACCATCCCACATGTACTAATTCTAGGAATCAACTATACAGAAACCCTAAAATTGCAACCTTTGTTTTTTTCAAAAATATCTTTTTTTAACCTGATTATTAGTTTCTCACTGCCACATCAAAAGTCAACATGGTCAAAATAGGATACATTACCTGTGTAAGTTCTCTCTTGGTAAGGATGTGGTAATGCCTCTGCCAGATTCTCTGGATAGCCATGGTGGCAGCAAGAAAACCATATGCTATACCAAGAATTGCAAATATGACAACAAAGACTATAACCAGAGCAAAACACGCCTCCATAGACGCTGGAAAACAGTCCAACACACCCCAACCATAGCAACAGTTTTGGCAGCCAGCCATTCGTGGATCGTTATTTAGAGAAGAACAGTGTAATATGATTCCAAAAAACCCGAGCAACACAAAGAACACAAGCACCCCTGCAAAACAAAGATACAACTTCTTAAAAAGATTCAAGGTAAACAAATCATACCTAAAGCTTGAGTGGACCTCAATGACATTAACATGTGTCGCAACAATACAGATGCTTGATACATGGATGTCAAGAGTTTATGTGTAGGACTGTAGTCTATACATGATTAATAAAAAGAAAAAAAAGGTATATAGTTCATGGCACATATATAGGACATGAAAACGTAAGTGAAGCAAATCAAACTAATAAAAGAAAGATGTTACCCATACATTAAATATATGGAATAAACATACTAAAGCTTAAATTCTACATAAAATACTCTTGTACCTTTTCATTGTCCCATTTTAGACATTGTCATAATAACATTATTACAGGTTAAAATATGACCTAAACAAGACATGAATCCATTTTCTAAGACTCTGATGTACAAAAAGGAAAATCGTAAAAGGGAATAAATAAAAAAGCATGATGATATAGCCAAAAAGATCTTATATTTATTTAGCATGGCCCTGCTTGTATTCTATGAAGGATATATAGTTTCTTCTGTCTAATTTCTCTTCTGTAGGCATAAGATCCAAGTTTAACTTTGAAATTTTAGCCTTAAGTTTTACTTGTATAGTGCTACTATAGTTTGTGAACTTTAATCTTCTAGATTTGAAGAAAAGATAGACCAAAACTGTTCCCTCCATATCTTGTGTATTCAAGGTCAATAGTTATGAAATATGATCAACGGACAACACAGCACAGGGCACACCCTTGAAATGAAGTCTTCCATCATGATATCCATTCCAACTTAGTTTATTTCAAGTTACTTAAATACATTCTCTAGAAGAGCTTAAAAGAATAGAAATGAACTAAACTAATCACTTTCAAGCCCATTATTCAAAACCTGCACCATATGTTAGGTTTTCTACAACGTTGACCAAAATATCTTTCATTAAAATATTCATTGGCAGAAGTGGCCAGTGATGACCAGTAACTCGTGGAAGAAATGAAGAATTATCAAGTTATCAGAGTTCAAAACTGGTTACTTGTTTATTTTCTGTTGTATGCTATAAAGTGTGAACTTACCTATACAATAGTAGAATGGTATAGGGTGCCTTGACAATATACGGTCCCAGCTGTCATTAAATGAAGCTCTAAAAGACCCATCTTTGTCAGCAAGATATGCTAGACCTCCCATCATTCCAATCACCTGTTTAATGGAATATTTGAATTACTCATACACTGGTAATAATTAGTAAAATAAATAAGAAAATACATGTATACTATATTACAGATAACAATCATCATGCATTTAATGCATAGAATACAAAAGCTTGTAGCTCGACAACTGAAGTGGAGTTAGAAGACGCAACTGTTTGTACAGCCAAAAATACAAGGCAAACATCTCTGGCAACAAATAATCTGAATTTTATTTTGCGCCAGGAATTTTCTTCTAACTCAACAACTCGAAGATGAAACTGGGCTTTGCAAGTCGTGCAATGTGAAAAGGCATGCCCTTCCTGTTAAAACGTAATAGTGTTACATAAAGGCATAAAAAGTACAAAATTATAGTCCTTACAAAAAGTATATATAAACAACAGTGGCCCTCACCTTGACAGATCGCCAGTGATCGAGGCATGAACGATGCACAAACTGCTGGGTGCCTTTGCACATGCATGGAGATATCAGATCATCATCTGCAGAACATATAAGAAAAAAATATAAGTAACAGATATCACACAACTAATCATGGGAGATCTTTCTCACCAAAAGAAAATAAAAGCTATAAACACAAACATTAGAAGCCCGCCGCAACCCTCATCTAGAACATTCAATTAACATCAAGTAGCAACAACCTGTACTCTAGCTCTTTCCACACATACTAGTTAACACCAACTAGACTGAAACTTTGGTGAACCTACACACCACAGCTCAATAGAACTAATTCAACTAAAGTAAGCCTTAATAAAGTGGCTGCAACCATGATATTTTCCTCAAACTGGTCTCCTTATATGTTAACTTTCACAAGTAACTCTGTACATGCTCTTCTCACACCACTAGCACTTTAATTGATAGAATAAAAACTGTGGTACACCAAACCAATATCTGATGTTACTTTCATCCTTTTCTCACGCCCTATTTATTCCAATTGATACAACCAATCAACATCTAGAAGCATAATAAAACTAATGAATCACTAAAATGAAGATAAACAAAACATATGTTCTCAGATAGAACAAAGCAAAGTATTCATCACCTTCCTCTCCGTCGCATTCGAGGCAAATACGACAAGTAGCTATCGATCCGCCTTCAACATCTTCATCTTTTATCTCACTAGAGCTCGCAGCGGCAGGCGGTGGCGGTGAAGGTGATTCAGAAGAATCAGCTTCATGACGATTCGGTAGCAGAGGATCGGAATCGCTAGGGTTTTCCAAAGCCCTAGCTTCCAGCTGCAATTCTCCGTTCATCTAACAAATTTCTAACCTAATTGATGATCAGAAACCCTAGAATATTATTAAACAAACTAAAACAAGCATAGTTATAAACGATCGTGAAAATGAAACAACAAGTGATATAGTTCAACTCTTAAGCGAAAAGATCGAACCTGTGAGAGATGATGAATTGAAAATTGTTTGATGGGAAGATTATTTTACCTGAAAAACGCGTGAAGAAATTGGGGAAGAAGTTGAAGGATGAACGTTTAACTGATTTTGGAACCTAGGTCCTTATCTACACGGCACGTGGTCCTTACGGCTAAAGGCGCCCATCGATCTGGTTGAGTCGGCTAAACCCGGTCCAGCCAGTCAGGGCATGGACACCCCGCCAGAGAATAATGACGGAATCAAGAATTTTTTTTGTGGGGTTCAAAACGTTTTAATTTTAAGAATCGGTTGTCTATCAACAAACATAAAGTTTTTTGATATGGTCCAAGTCACGTCAAGTTAGATCATGCAATAAAAAAATAAAAAAACCAAACTGAAACAAATAATCTAAAAGCTGATCTACATGTTTTAGTTTTCAAACGAGTCATGCCAGCTCGTGAACCACTAAGGATCAAGTTGCAAAAAGCTCGAAACGAGCCGATCTTATTAGGGTTTATTTAATAAACGAGTTCGATCTAGAGCTTCACGTGTCAAGTATACTCGCATGCCTAAACGAGCTGTTTATTTATATATTTTATTTAATGTATTACAATATATTTATATAAGTAATTATATAAATTTATAAAATAGTTAATCAATAAACAAGAGAGCATAAGTTGAGCTCAAACTTAAAAATAAAAAATAAAAAAAAACACTAAAAACTAAAAACGCCGAGTCTTATTGTCTAGCTCAAGCCTTATAATTAAAGTTCTACACGATTCGAGCTTAAGTTCTGTTAAAGCACATTGAACCCAAATAAGAGCCTAGACAAGCTTCGGCTTCTTTACATTCATATTTAACACCAGGGTTAAAATTTGTATAAATTATCAATAGGTAAATTGGTTTAAAATTATGTAAAACTATATTACAAACCAATAAGCTAGTTAATAATCATAATGAATACCTATTTTTAAATTAAACAATCATGTTGTGCATTGAAATTTTACTAAGTTTTGTTAATTTATTGTAATTAAAATTTTATTTAAGAAATTTTAGAAATTTTAAAGGTGAATTAATTTAATATTTTTAAATAAACTTTTAATTCCATACGGACCTCACAAAAATGTAAGTGTTTAAGAATAAATATGAAAAAAAATTGCCAAGTATGAAATAAGTATTGTGAAAATAATAAGTAGGATGACATATTTTTAATTTATTTAATACAAATATTTCATTTCATTTTA
Organism: Flaveria sonorensis; assembly: GCA_025506505.1. Lineage (NCBI taxonomy): Eukaryota > Viridiplantae > Streptophyta > Magnoliopsida > Asterales > Asteraceae > Flaveria > Flaveria sonorensis. The sequence continues at coordinate 63,032,442 of CM046435.1, read as the reverse complement.
TAAAAGAGAGTATATTTGATGTTGAGTACAATATTGTTTTCAACAAATATTTTTTTACCGGGCCTTGAAGAAAAAAATAATAAACACAACTACAATTTAGTTTTTTAAGTTAATAAACGAAAATATTTATAAAAAAATTCAAACTAGTAAAAAATTTAATGGTTTAGAAAACATATATTACACATCATATAGTGGTTAAGGTGAAACTTTTCCTTAACGGTTCGTACTAAAAGCTTTGTTAGTGGAAAACTACCTAAATTGCTTATTGATTTACAAATTGTGCTGCCGCAATTTTCTAAGTGGCCTTTATAAGTTTCATTGTTGGGTCATATAACATGATAAGGTTTTGAGCCAAAATCAGTTTTTAACATGAAAAGAAACGTTTTGGCATTCACTTTTGGTTAAAGTCTATTTGGAACCGAAACAAAAAATGCAGGTCAGTTTGTAACTCCCTTCGTTGAAACCAATCGAAACCAAACAAAACAGAAAACCCCGGTTCAAATCATATCAATCATTTTCCATTTAGTGTAGGTGAGTTATGACTTGAAGTCTAAATGTTTATTAATTAAAATCTCTTTTATTGCTATAATTTAATGCATTTATTTTGATCCGGCTAGTTTTAATTTGATGAAAAGTTAAGAATTCATCATCCAAAGTATGTTGACGCATAAGAATTAGAGAAAAAGTAATAAAATAAGGCTTACAATCTTAAAATTATCAAAATGAATCACAATAGGAACATCACCCCAAGGGTTTGGCAACGGCTCAGGGAAGGGGGAGTCCAGGTGAAGCTCGCCAAAGAAGTCGTGTGTATGTGTGTGGAGGGTGAGGTCAGGGAAGTTTGGTGAGTATGCTTTGCACCATAACTTCAACATAAGATGTCATGACCAATAAGTCGTCGTAAAATATCTAGTTTACTATGCTTTAAAGTTGATACATGAATGCGAGTTGATTTAAATTGTATTTAATATAAAGAATAATAGGAATGAAAAGAAACATAGCAAATGGTCAAAACTCATATAAAACGAATTCACCATGATGAAACAAAAAACTATCCTCTATGCCACAATCTTCCTCTCAACCACGTAGGTCATAGATAGCTATCATGGTCGGTGAGAGATCTCAATAAAGTGAAACCTTGGTAATCAAAAGTTTTTGAGACATTATTCCATACAAAATTTCGTTTTTACCGTTACGAAGGAACAAAAATGGTCATGTTTATTTCCAGAGCTTATGAAGTGACATGTTTTTTACGGTTTCCTTTTTCATGACTTTGGCAACTGCCATCTCAAAATCTTCTTGTGTCACATGGACTCTTCTTTCTCTCAATGCAAACATCCCTGCCTCTGTGCAAACCGCCTACAAAAGAATGAAAATGTTGATTGATCAATTCGAGTTAATTTTTTTCTCTAAATGGTAAAATATTTAGCTGAAATAGGAGGGTCAAATGGGTTATTATTAAGAATCAAGCCAGTAACTTTTTCTTTGGCAGCAAAAGGTGTCAAATGGGTTATATTGAGAATCAAGTCAGTAACTAACCTTATGTTCTGCACCCGAAGCACCATTCATTTTCTCAGCAATTTTTTAAGATCAATGCCACGCATAATGTTCATTTTTCTTGAGTGAATTTTCAAGATATCAAATCTTGACTGTTAAGAAGAAGATGAAAAACAAATCAGGGATAACAAATTATTTTTGAGATAAACTTTAGAGGATAGAATATTCATCAAGCCATCGCCCATTTGATGATATAAATTTTAATGTATACATTTTACTAGCAATATTATTATTGCCATAAAGAGAGACAATGAAACAATATCTTTTCCATCAAAAGAGACGATTACAAATACTTACATCTTCATTGGGATTTGGGAATTCGATTTTCCTATCAATTCTTCCTGGCCTAAGAAGGGCCTGATCCAGGATATCAATACGATTTGTAGCCATCAAAACCTGGGAACATTAAAGAAAGATGCATAAACATAGCATCTTTAAAAATAAATATCTAAATATATGGGTTGATAATGTGCATAAAATACCTTGATCTTGTTTGATGCTTCGAATCCGTCCAGTTGATTAAGAAGCTCCAGCATTGTTCTTTGGATTTCACTATCACCATTCCCGCTTCCAGACTCCATTCGAGCTGATCCAATACAGTCTATTTCGTCCATAAATATAATTGATGGGGCATGTTCCCTGCACGAATTGGTAAGAAATACATAATCCATCTCTCAGCAGTGAATGTAGATGCTACATAAGAAAATGGTGTCTAGCCTATGCAAATACATCTAAGTTCACTATGGTTCAAAACAGGTTCGAAGCTGAGTGGGTAATTTAATACAGATCAAATCATGGCCTGGTCGAACTTGTTTGACATGTTATCATTTACCGTCCCATTTATTGATGTATCAAATATGATTACAAAAAACTGTATTATTCATATACAGATCTAATTTTTGGAATAAAGCACTTTAAGAGGCAGTAAACATTTAAAAGCACTTAGGGTCCGTTACAAACCCGCCCGCCCAATTCCAGTTTCAACCAAGTTAGTTAAAACGTCATCTATTTGGTGATTTAGATGTAAAATACATCAAAAAAAAATTGTAAGCATTTAAATACACTTTGGTCGCTATTTTACAACTAGTTTGAAGTTTTACCCGTTTGACGTAAGTTATAACCGAAATTAACTCATTTGTAAGTAAATTGGTCAAACTTGCCACCTCTACCATTTTTCATGCTCATATTCCCCTTGATGTCAATTATATATGTTAACACATGTAAAACACTACAAGTACAAGCAGAATTTACAGGTTACATTCAGTAAAAAAAACAGAAAGGCAAAATAGAGATTTAAAATTGAAAGTACAAACCTGGCCATAACAAAAAGCTCTCTAACCATTCTGGAACCTTCTCCAATATATTTCTGTACTAATTCAGAACCAGAAACTCTAATGAAAGTACAATCAGTATGATGAGCCACTGCTCTGGCCAGCAATGTCTTCCCTGTACCTGGCGGCCCATATAATAGAACTCCCTAAGAGAGAAAGAAAGGGGGGACGAGGGTTTATAACTAGGCATAACAGATGATGTGAGCCAAAAAAAATAGATTTAAAAACTTAGCACAAGATATCACCTTTGGTTGAGCAATACCCAGACTCTCAAATAACTCTGGATGTTTTATTGGAAGTTCAATAACCTGAAAATTCGTTTTAGAGAACAAACAATGTGTAAATATGAATAGCAATGTATAATAACACCAAGAATGATTTTTTTCAAGGTCAAGTGGTAAAGGGAACAATAGAGAACCTCTTTAATCTCTTTAATTTGCTGGTCAAGCCCACCAATCATGTCATATGTAGAATCAGGAACCTTTTCAACTTTCATAAGTTCCACCAGAGGGTCAACTTTGCTTGGCAAAACTAAATGAAGAAGATAGCTATCATAATCGACAGCAATCCTGGTTGATGGTGTGATTTTTTTAATATCAATGCTTTTATCAATATCAACCACACATTCACCCTTTGGATGAAACTGTGAATAACATAAATAATATAAATTTAGATGCAGAGTACAAAGCTATCCAACTTGGTGCTTTGTGTGCACTAAATAGCAACCATGTCCAGGTTTGGGATTTTTATAGATATATGATAATCATCAGCATGCAAAGTAACATTTGCATAACTGTACATATTATCATCATAAAAAATAAAATGATAAATAGCAGCACTAACCTTCACTAACACTTTTGATTTTCCCACTACTTTTACAACTTCGCCAACATAAGATCTAGGCCCTTGAAGTAGCTGCAACTCTTCCTCAAGCATCCTTACTGTTTGTTTAACATTATAATATACCATTACTGACCAGCAATGATAGTAACTGCCAAGACACATTGATCCTGAAACAAGAACTTAACATTTTCGACTATTTGACCATATCCATCACTTTATGCCCTTCTACAAAACTTTTTATGTATTGACTACTAGTCTAATACGTAACAGAATGTAAACCAACTGAATAAATAGGATATGCTTGAAGCACAGTTGAGTGAAGCATATATAAAAACTGCTAATTGTGTTTCAATTGTCAACATACTATAGCTACATGAAGTAGTTGTAACATTTTATTTCATATACAGTGGTTTCCGGTTTCTTGGAGACACATACCAGAGAACAAGGATATTCAAAATTTCAAAGTATCCAAAACTAATCGAATCTTTAAGCCATATGAGCAATTGAGCCCCTTATTCATACAAGAACAAATTAACTAATCATAAATGCATAAAGTATCCAAAAATCAACCTGAATTCATGCTATTGCAAGGAAATAACTACCAATGTGATTACCATCAGACTCATTGTTTAAAGATGTAAACACATTCAAAGAACTGGATATTTCGCAACCGTAACTTCTCAGACTCTCAATAACTCAATAACTTCATCGATCAGAAGTTCAGAACACACATCATAGTAACGGTATAATGTTGTAACGTTTTGTGTTTCTTCAACTTAGGGATTTCGGAAAACTACCTCTAGAGTTTACCTCGTTACGCTGAGCCCGAAGACGATTGAGATTATGAATCTTCTGGCTAACGTGAAGTAGAGCATCGTGTGTGTGTTGCAGGTAATAATGCTTCAGACCTTCACCGGTTTTCGTCGCTATCTCCGTTGTCGCCATTAGAATGTATTAGCAGTAGAATTATGCAGATTGCAGGTTTTTGTTTTAATGGAGATTGATTGATTGATTTCTGTAGTCGGTGCGTAGAAGAAGAGTGTTAGTCACGGAAAGAAGTTCGTTGCAGTTTGTTACGGGCTTAATATTAAAGAAAATTCCTAAAATATCTTTTAATGAACTTTTTTTCTTAAAATGTTCCTTTGATCGACTTATCCCTAAAACAGGTTTGTTTGAACCCATGATGAGTGGTCCAAATGATTACATATGTCTAAATAGGGTTGTTTCGAAAGTTCGGACGAACTTACGAAAGTTCGACCGTAAGTTCGTTCGAACGAACGTACGAAAGTTTGAACGACCGTAAGTGCGATCGGACGAACATACGAATGGGACATTTTGAGTATTACTTGGTCAAAGGGATATTTTGGGAATTTTCCCTTTATATTATCTTTCAGTTAGGTCTTCAAACGTTTATGGTTTCATCGTTTATGCCTTCTGTCTTTTTTTTGGTCATTAGAGTTTATAAAAAGCTCAAAAGGGGTAATTTTGTGATTATATATTTGAAAATTGGATTATAGTAATTGTATTTTTAACTTATCGACCTGATAACCATCTAATAAGTGTTCTAATAAGTGTTGTTAGAGGATAAGTTTACACTTGCTTTGTACTCGATTTCACTCATAATGATGATTATGAGCTAACTCGGAAGACATACTTGTAAAGAACAAGACGTTGCGGTTGTATATTGAAGGGTTTATTGGAAAAAGATAATGGATTTGCGGTGAGTTGCAATGACACATACATATCATATCTACTAATGTTGCGTCCCACGCGTTGCGGTGGAGTTGTTTTTACATAGGCAAGAAAGCGTTAATATGTACAGTAGCAATGTTATAGTAATAAAGCTTGGTAACTGGATATAAATGCAGAAAATGTTACGGTTGGATATAAAAATAACACTACTTATGAGGTGCATCAAACGATGAACCATTATGTGCAAAGACATATGGCTAATGCAAACTCTTTGCTAAAATGAAACATGCTTTACAATACCATTTCATTTTCAAGTAAAATGTGATTAAAATATATCTGTTGTGTATTTTCTTACATTGTTTCTATCTGTGACTGTAAGCAGCACAAGGTCACACAAAAATCCTCATATACGGGATCGATCAAAGCCTGAAGAACTAGTCCAATGCAAATTCCTCGAGCCAAATCAGAACCTCGTTCCGCTTCAGTTGACAGTTCACACAACAAATACATACTAAGGTTAGACAATTTTAAATCATAAAATGGACAAAGAAACAACATGCTAATCTATCAAATGCAAAAGAGCAAGTTACACCATTTGTTTTAACATCAAATGTACTACTTATGTGAATTGGTTGATTTGTGTTACCTTTGATATCAAACAGATTAATCAAATGGGTCAAATGTTGTCAAGACTCAAGACTACATTTTTAATGCATACAACCTTTTAATTCTTTTTATAAAAAAATATATGTATTGTATAATAATGTATTACGACCTGGACCCATTTTAACCCCCACCCGATCCACTCAATTTGAAGAACCATTATACCTAACCATGTTAAAAAAGCTTACCATCATAAAACTTTTTGTTCTACCAGGATCATTGTAGCGAGCCAATAAGCACCCGTCTTTAGGTTTGAGACCATCAGAAAGAACACTAGACCTCAGTAATTTCTCTTTTTCACGTACAACATCTTCTGTTGGTTTACCACTGAACTTTAATACAGCTGCAAACCCTCCTTGCACACTCCTTATACTAACATTTTCTTTGTTAGGGTCTGGTAAACTGGAGAACATAATCACCTTAAGTCTTAATTCATAGTGATATGAATAATCATATGCTGGCATGTTTGACTAAAGTAAAGGAAGTTGACCTGTTTATGTCTTTTTCCGATGGAAGAACGATTTGGATCGACATTTTCGACATCTCGGGATCAAATGCTTGAGTGAAAACTGGAGTTGTCATTGGTATATTTTCCTCCCTTGTGTTCTTCCCAAATATATACCTGAGAAGTGTGTGTATATGGTGTCTTTTAGCATGGTCAAAGAAATGTTTGACCATTAGTCAAATGTCTTGAATAGCCTTCACCAACTACATCATACGCTTGTGTTCATTTAGACAGTGTTTTATCTCAAACGGGGTCACATATATAATTAACCAAAAGGGAATGGGTCAAATGTGTTAAAAAGTCTGACAAAGTTTGTGTTTTAAGTTACAACCTTATGCATGTAGTCATGTATCGTGTCATTTAAAGATTTATATTTTGTTTTTTGTCCTAAAAATGGAAAAAGTGGTTCCAGGTCCACCCAACCTGTACCAAAAATGACAGTGTTTCGAATAGAATTGATCTTTTAAACATTTATCTTAAAATTCTCGTGGGACGTAGAGACTAGAATAAACAAAACTCACCCAGCTACATCATTAAATCCCGTTGATCCAGCAAGCTTGTCGCTTTGTGTCTCAACGATTATGAAGGGGCTGTAATTTCGTACCTGCATAAATACTTCTAACATATGTGATTAAGCGCGACAATATTTTCTTATATTAGTAAAACTTCCACTTAAAAAGCATCAATAAACCTCATAATTTTCAGTTCTTTTAAGTATCTGATATTTGGGTGTTTCCAGATCAGGAGTCTTGTATATCCTCAGCTGAAACAAAACAGAATACATACAACTAAATCAATAAGCATATAATTAATCAAGCAGTCAAACATTGTAAATAAATACCTGTTTTATTAAATCCATGAGAGCCTCTGAAGAGAAGTACTCATTGTTTTGTATAGAGTCCCAATAGTCCTGTGAAGTTGATAAAAACAGGATAATTACCAAATATTGGAAACATTAAGCGCGTTTGAGATTAGGGTTGAAAACCGCGTGTACCACATGACTGCAAAACTTTCCATTATCTGGGTTGATGCCCATGACTGAAGTTCCTGTGAAGACCAACAATGGCTTCCATGGTACAAGAGAGAATGTCATTTCCATTGTCCATCTTGTAGTTATTTCATAAGGTCCTGTCTATTCAAAAAGATGAGAACCTAGTGGTTGTTTGATGATAAAACACAGATATTCAAAGGGGTTTTGCATCACATGGACATAGTTATGAAAGAAATCAGACTGAACTAGTGGAAGGATAAGTAGATGTACATTGAAAAAATTGCTATGTATTTTCATTAAAAATATTATTACAATTTACAAAACTGGTATAAGAATGTTATGAAAAATTACACTTAAAACGCCACCTAAGGCCGGCTTGATATTTTGAGGACCTAAAGCGGATTTGAAAATCTAAGCTCTTTGTGTAAAAAAAAATATATTTTTGCTAAGGATCTGGACACATGGGAACATGACACATTTCAATATATGAGATCTAAAAGATACACAATCATGCATAGTATAGTGGAAGTGAATTTAATAAAAATAAAACCTTTCCAGGTATACCATAAGTTTTAACTCTCTTTGTCGAAACCTAAAAAATTAAAGGAACATAAACTCTAAAAAATTATGCCCTATAGTCGACCCGCCGTCAGCAAAAAGGAACATTGACACGATGGTTGTTTTTTCTTTTAACACGCTAACAAGTTCAGGTTGTTTATGCTAACACAAACATAAATATATAACCTAGAATGAGATATTTTTGGGCAATAAACAACTAGTAACTCACTTTGATAAGCCAAACCGATCAATCAAGTTCAAAATCAATATAGATTATAGCCCAGTGATAAGCGTTAAACATGATACAAAATAGTCATGAAACGTAGGTTTGTTGTTAAAAAACTAAATCAACTGAAAATTACTAGCAAAGTTTTATTAAAATAACTATTTTCACATGAAGGCACAATTAAGCAACTAAATTAACCTGAATTTGTTTAAACAAGTACCTGTCTAACCCAATGAAGCTGAAATTTGGGAGAAAACACCACTTTCAACATCGCAATATTGAACAAGTATCCACTTATACTCTCATGCTTCGTAATCGGATCCCGAAACTTGACCCGATCATCATACGCCTTCCGATCGATCCCTTGATCATCGAACAGGTGCGGGAGATCCTCATACAAGAAATCCACCAATCGTTCAACGTCGACTTGTGAAGACTTTGGTGGAAGTTGTTCTACTACACTCGATCTAACGCGAGTTCTATTGCTTCTGTTGTGTATTGGAGTTATGTTTCGGGATTGCTTGAGGAAGATGATTGAGTTTTGTGACGGTTGAGAGGTGTAGCTGCTGGAAAGTGGTCGGATAATGGTGCCGGAGAGATGTGTGGTGGTCATTTCAATTCTTCTTTGTTATGGCTTATAGCCACACAGAAGAAAGTATGACTTTTGAAAGTATTTGTGACGAATCAAGTGTGTTGTAGGCTTGTAGCTAGCATATGCCATATGGTACATGTTGCATATTGGACCCATTTAAGCTAAATGGGCCTGGTCCATTATGGAAAGTTATGGGTCTATAGACATGGGCATCGTTGTTTGAAAAATTGGGCCTTTGCATAAAGGGCTTTGAAGTTTGGATGATGATGATATTTTAGAGTCAAATTAGGACGTTTACAAAAATAATTGGTAAAATATTATGTAACGTATTTTTAAAGATTCTGTCAAATTATGCAACTATTCATACTTTCATAGAAATAGTGAAGAGAGTATTTTCTTTGGCTTCTTTATATCATAATATAAGCCTTTTAAAAACATATGTCCAAACACCGACCTAAGGTATCGTTTAATTTTTATTGTATTTATGTTTCTTATAGACTATTATTGTATAAAATTTGTATATGGATAATCAAATAAGCTTTGAGGCATAGAAGGTTTGTAAGAAAACAATTTCTACATACATGTCATAAAACATGGGTTCAAGCTATAAATTCTATAGTCATATCAGAAAGAAATAACCATGAATAATCAACCTTGATTTATTAGTAAAAAGATGAGATGCAAAAAAAAAAAAAAAAAAAAAAAAAAAAAAAAAAAACACCCCTAAAAGGTGACGCGCGACAAAAGATCGTGTAGAAAATGCATTTATGAACGTTTTAACACGTATAAACCAGAGATACACAAGGAAATGTACATACACAACACGTGTCTTATAACATCTCACTATAGCGTTGTTTCTATCTAACATGATTATGAGGTATATTACACCCCAAATAATATGATTTTCACAATATTTGCTCCCCACCCAAAGATTCATATTATTCAATGTTGTAATTATATTGTTTTAATAATCATAACTAATCTAATTAATCAGTTATAACTATATAACTAATCCAGTTTTGAAGATGAACAAAATTAGCAACCACATGTCAATGTTAATCAAGATCAAGAATGGTTTCTTTCTTCATGTGAATCAATAACATCTCCAACATTGACTTTATAGTTGACCATTGAGGGTGAAACCTATCTCCTGATACAAAGCCCCACACTTGACCTCCAACATCAATCACACTACAACCAACTTCTTTTCTTGAGTTATTATTCCTCATAACTCCCAACACTTCCTCTACATCAACCCATCTTCTGTCTTTTGCATACAAGTTCCTCATTGTAATGTAATTCCCATCATTATGCAATCCCTTCTCATAGCTTCTGTTCAAAATCCTCTCGGCCCGTTTAACATCCTTAGCGTAACCACACGCAGATAAAAACGAACTTAATATAATATCGTTAATTTCAAAAGGCATATCATCTATAAGCTTCTCTGCTTCCTCCAACCGCCCTGCTCGGCCCAAAAGATCGATCATGCAACCATAGTGTTCGATTTTGGGAACCAAACCAAAATCTTGCATTGACTTGAACCATCTTTTACCTTCCTCCAATAGACCACTATGGTTACAAGCTGTTAAAACAGCAGTCATGGTTACCTCATTGGGCTTAATTTTGCCTCTGTTCATATCAAGAAATACATTTATCGCCTCATTTCCATACCCGTTAACTGCTAAACCATGTATCAAAGCATTCCAAGTGGCGGATTCCTTTCTGGGAATTGAATCAAATACTCTTCGGGCTTTTGTAAATTCGCCACATTTAGCATACATATCAACTAGTGCAGTGCAAACGTTGGTTGCTGTATTCATCTTCTTTCTTATAACAAACTCGTGAACCCAATTACCCAAATCCAAAGCTCCTAAATCAGCGATTGCAGGAAGAACACTAACAATGGTGACAATATTAGGTTCAAGTGACGCCTCTAGTTGCAATTCTTGGAATAACTTCAACGCCTCGTTCGGTTGTTTATTCTGGTAATACCCTTTAATCATCGCGTTCCAGGAGATCAAATTCTTGTGGGGCATGGAGTCGAAAAGCGTTCTAGCCATAAATACATCACCATGACTACAATATCCATCAACCATACTAGTCCATGACACAACATTCTTTACTGTCATCTCATTGAACAAACTACTCGCACGACTCATGTCTCCTACCTTGACATATGCATCAAGCATTACATTATAAGCAAATGTATCCTTCTTCGGCATCTGATCAAACAACACTCTCGCGTTATCCACCTCACCACGCTTCGCATAACCACAAACCAACGCGGTCCAAGAAACTTGACTTCTCTCAGGCATTTCATCAAACTGCTTCTGGGCACACTCCATCAACCCTAATTTCGCATACATATCCACCAACGATGTCGATACATACAAATCATGTTCGAAACCTTCTTTAACAACATGATCATGCACTTGCTGACTTCCCCAAACATCCAAACGTAAAGCGCACAGCTTTGTCAATGTCAAAAACGTATAATCATCGGGTTTAAACCCAATATTTCTCTTCAATTCTCTATACAAATGCAAGCATTCATCATACTGTTGAATACCCAGATGGGCTCTCATCATGGTGTTGCAGATAAAGGTGTCGTCTTTCTCAGGCATATGATCGAACAGTTGGTGGGCATGTTGTATGAGATCGTGTGCATCGTCTGATGAGGTGGTGAATCGTTGAACAGCAATGGAGGAACATGTGGCGATGAATTTGGCTGCAAGATTTTTGTTCTTGTGGAGAGAATTTCGAAGCATGAAACAATGGATTTGCAGAAGATGATCTTTGGTGGTGGTTTTGTATTGAAGGAGATATAGACATTTTCGCTCTGTTGTGCTCCATATACCTCCTAATTGTTCTTTCTCACTCATCGATTGATCAACGAAGAAACTACGATAACCGTATAATAACTTATACTTTTAAAGCCCGTAATAATAAGTGTGTGATTCCATTTTAGCGTTTGAATCTTGGTTTAATTGTCAAGAATAAATCTGATTCTGTTGTTGGTTAGCAGAGTGAAAAGTTATTCATGGATAATATGGTTTGGAAAACAAATTTCAGTTTGTATCATGTTATAGATATAATTTCAATTTTCCACCTTTGATAAAAGTAACTATTGTCTTTTAAAATATTAAAAAACGTTATTTTACCTTCAAAAGTTTCATAAGTTGTTTCAATTTCAGTCCAAAATTTTTATTATATTGGATTAAGTTGAAACAATAGATGAAACTTTTGGACTAAAATTAAAACAAGTTATAAAACTTTTGAAGGTAAGTTGATGTTTATAATCTTTTAGAGAAAAATGATTATTTTTGTTAAATTTCAGGAAGTAAAACCGAACTGAACTCTATGTTATATATGTTCATGAGTGCTAACGTTAAAACCACCGTTACTACTATTTAATATTTAAGTTTCGGTTCCATATCAAACGTACACTTGTATGTGTGTAAACTGTAATGTATGAGCTAGTGGTTTGACTATCTAATGTAATAAAACTTCTCTACATTCTTTTGTCTCTTGTTTATAGAATTTTCTAAGAACTTCTAATCTACTTTATTAGCTGTCACTTGCACGATTTAAACCTTGAACCTCTGTTAAAGAGATATAATACACTTATTAGACCTATATTTCTAGTATATTCTTGACTGTATCTTCAACTTTTAAGCTATAGTCTATTATTAAAAGTGAATGGGCCCAGTAAAACTCTCACAGGATGGAGGGCATGGGATGAAAAGCTCCATCATCTAATTGGCCATCTCATAGAAACATTCATTTGCAATACATGGTACTATATATGCAACACCATGTCAACATCTTTTGTTCTTCATGTAATTGCTACCTAAAAGCATTGCATACTGATGCTTTGTGACCCACTGGTAGACATGCTCATGTAGTCATGTTTCATCATTAGTACTTGCAGCTATTCTGATTGTACTTATACTGCATACATGTTGCATTATGTTTTGAAAATATATTAATGAACTGATATTTGAAGTTATCCCTTCTGATTTTATTGTAAATTTCTCTTTGTCTAATGAAGAGCAATAGAGCACGAGTTCTAGCTATATGATGTTTATATTCCTTGATAATGATTTATGGCCATTAGTTTGTTGGTTCAAGCGCCGATCACACACTAAAACCACACACGCGACCAAAATGAAATTAAGTTTACCGCTTTGACATGTTCAAATCTGTGACTTGACCTGACCCGTATGCTTCAAGATTAACCTACATATTTAATCAAAATATCGTAGACACCTCCACATATATGCACACATGTTTTCTCATGTCAACTGCTGTTCAATAGTGTGTTTTCTAGTTGACATGCTACAAGTCTAGAACAACATATGTCCTATGTATGTTTTGATCAGTATGCAATGCATGATATATGCACTTATGATGATGATAGTATATTGCCTTAATTAAAAGGGGATAAGAATAATATTAGTAATAGGACTAGCTTATATGATTTTCACATTCAAAAGTCTAACCGCGACAACTTTGAGTTTCATATGATAGACACAAAAAAAAAAAAACTTTTAAGACAGACACATGCATGCACACATCTATATACATGCGCATCATACATATATAACATATATGCTCACTGATTATCATTCAAACACATAAACATATGACAAATGATGCATCATGTAGTCATTTCAGAATCACATATCTCCTTTTGATTGTGAAAAGTACATCCAATCTGTGTATATGTGAATAAATATGTGCTGAGAAGGCATCTACATGGCACACTTATGCATGCGCGTGACACATTTAGCAAGCACTAGCACACAACTCGCCACAGGAATCGCACAAATTGCCATGATTGTGTCATCATCATGGCAAAACAAAGAGTCCTTTTGCTATGTGTTTGCAAAACAAGAAGTTTCAAAGAAAAATTATTCGTTTTATGATTTATTTTGTGGACGGAGGTAGTAGATACGCGAACATTATGGAAAAAATAAGACCCGTTGAACTTATTCGTATGTCGCTCACGAGCATCTCGAGTCCTCTATATATTTAGAAGTTTATGTACCCTTCTTCCCCAAACACATTTCACTCTTTGATCTCTACAAAGAAGAAAATGCTTGTTGGCCTAAAGATGATATGTAAAATGCATGATGATGAGTTTGAATCTCATGGTCATCATCATAATCCTATTTATGATCATGCTTATATGTATGATGATACTGATCATTATGATAATGATGATGCCATTGATGGTGATGACGACGATGACGATGATGATGGGGACTATGATTATGCTCCTGCTGCATCCATGGAAGGCAATGGCAACAATGATGAAAGTATTGCTCCTAATTGAATTGATCAAGACTCTTGATCTAATCAAAATTAGAAATAGTAATTTTAGTTACAAAATCTATAGTGTCCTAAAGTGGCATTTAGACAATAGATAGATGCATACAGATTTAGGCAAACTACAATGAAGTAAAGCAACCAGCTATAGCACTTGCACTGTTGTCATATTCTGCTTATCTGTGTAGACTATCTCTACTAAATACTGATATAAATGCTTATGTGTGTAGACTATCTCTACTAAATACTGATATAAAATCATATTTTACCTAATTTTGGTCTTCTGGTTGATGTGTTTGAAGCAGGCTAGCAGCTACATATGTATGTGATAAGTTGTTTCATGGTACTACGTATATGTTCAAATTTCTTGATGCATGTTAAGTTGTTAACATTTATAAATCGAATCTGATGATATATAGGCGGAAAAGAAGAAAATCTTCTGGTTGTGCATGCGGTGATAAGCGCTTGAGTATTTAGTAAATTCATGATAAGTTCAAGAAAACATGATAAAAACACTTCCACAGTCACAAATATACTTAAAACAAACAACTATATCTAGCAATCACCCAATCAAAACAGATAGAAAAACTGAAAACTAATGATTTTTCCTTTATTTCGTAGTCAACCCAGACTCCTTTTTTATTATATTAAAACTTAATTCAAAATTCAATAACAAACACATCTATTTATAACAAGCCTAAACTTAATCTTAATGACACCTTATGGTAACTGATGTGTGTGCGTTGGAATGAGATTTTAAGTGTTTAAACGTCAAATATTACGTATGATTATTCGTTTATATGCATGTGATTGAGTTGAATAGGTTGACTATGAGTTGGAAGTGATTTTGTAGAAAAAACAAGAAATTTGGAAGCTTACATGATAAAACAAGTCATTGGAGGGGTCAAGAAACGAAGTTTCAAAGTGCAGCAGAAAGGCTTCCACCGTAGCCTACTGTAGCCACCGTAGGCTACGCCAGCTCAAGTAAAAAAATCAGCAGAATACACCCCAGCGTAGGCTACGCTGGATGGCGTAGCCTACGCCAGGACCCTTTTCAAAAACCCTTAAATACGCGTTTTATTTAGGTTTTAGCCACCACTTGATTCCCATTCGACCTAGAACGTTTAGAGACGAATTTTTGGCGTTCTGAGATCAATTTTTCACCATTCCAACTCTCAAAAACAAGATTCAATCATCCGGAATGCAAATCAACAACGGTTTTGAAGATCATTCAAGAACGATGAGCGGCTAATCCTCTCGTGATCGACTTTGGGTATTAGGTTTTGCGTGATTAGGCTTTTGTTTTTGTTTAACTTTGTTGGGATTAAACTTTAGAACCCGTTAAGTTCTTTTATGAGTTTAACTTGTGTTTTGATTATTTAAACAACGACGTTGGTAAACTTTTATTTGAATATCATTTAATCTTCCGGAAATTATATGATTGCAAGTTTTGGTTTCTAATTGAATTGGCATTGAGTATCAAGACCCATTAAGTCCTGATTATCGATATCACTTAATCATCGCACGTACAGAATCCCTATTAAGAATTTTCCTTGAAGTTAAACTAAACAATTGCTGAAAACCAAACCTAGAACCGAAATGGATTACTTTCTCTTATAATCGTTTTCTTAATCAAGTTTGATTCTTTCCAAGTTGTTTTCTTAGTTTATTTATTAATTATTCCAAAAATCCAATTTTCACAGCCAAGAGGCAATAGTTAAGTAAGTTGTTAATTTAATTAATCATTATTTGCTAAATCAAAGTACAATACACCGACCACTAATTCCACGAGGATCGACAACCCTACTTACCCTAACTAGTTTAAGGTGAATAGGAACACATATTTTAACATCTTATTTGATTGATACTTCGACATCGATCAGTAACTTTATGTTATAATTAAAAAAAAACTTCCTTTCATTTATAAACTCCATACCATAATACCATTCAAAAATAAATAAATTAATAATAATACAAGTAGACTGGTGTAAGGCTCCGTCCCCGGAAACCCCACAGTTAGTCAATCACAACCTCATTTATATCAAAACATATTAAGATTTATTAAGTAAATAAAATATTGCAGCGGAATAATTCATCAAAAATCATTTCATGCTTTAATAAATACATTTGCCAAGTAATACATCGTCGTTTAAAAGATTACAAAATATCACTTAGTTGTATTACAAAACAACATCATTATCATGCATAAAATGGATGTCAGTCTTGCCCGTCAAGTAGCTTCACCCTCGTGCCATCCTCAGCAGCAAACTACCTGCCAACTGAAAATGCATAAAAAGTCAGCGTTGCTGAGTGAGTTCTAGTTTTATATAATAAAATACTTTACTTTAGTAAAAACCTTTTCTTTACTTTCGTTCGTGATCACACAACATACATACATCTTGATAATATCATTATTATCTTTCAACATTCTTTTCATTCATTTCGTACATTTCGAACTTTCATTATTATCTTTCACTTTCATCTAGACCAATGTTATATGCTATACCCCAACATTGTGCACGAAGCTGGTACTGAGCCGAAGTCTATAAATAGACCCCTAACATTGTGCACGAAGCTAACTCTAGTACCGGGGCAAGCGACAAGGGTCCCCGTTTCGTACTTATTGGTCAATCACAAAGATTGACCCCTGTGTGCATCCTCATGGGTTAGCTAAACCGCACATAGTTGAGCTAACAACCCCTCAATGAGTTGTGAACCTCCTTTCATTTGCTTGCAAGACGTTACATTCTTTCATTATGTTCCACTTCATTAACGATGTCTTTCACTTTCATTATATAATATTTTACGTACAAGAGCATTAACATACCACGTAAAGTCAAGTAATGATACGTAATAAGGAACATCAATAATAGGCCACAACATGCATAACATGAACAAACATAACCCACCAAAACATTCCAGAGCTTAATCATTAATTTCCATTTTTCCCAAAATCTCAGAAAAATTCTAAGGCAACTTAAGCGTATGAGCACTAAGTGGGCGCCTAGGCACTATGCAAGCGCACGGACAGTTGGGCGCATGGGACACTTGGGCGCATAGGGAAAAACTTAGGCGCATGGGTAAAACTTAGGCGCATGGGTACTATGCAGGCGCATGGGTACTATGCAGGCGCATGGGAAAACTTAGGCGCATGAGCAAACACTTAGGCGTATGGGCAAAAACTTAGGCGCATGGGAACTATGCAGGAGCATCAGTACTATGCCAGTTCTAACTTATGCTAATTTCAGTTCTCTATTATCATCCTAACATATTCCTAGCCCAAATCTAGCATACTAAGTTCATAAAACAAGCATACAACCACAAGATTCAGTTAAACATTCATAAACACACATACCCACATAAAACAAGGGATAACACATATGGTTCAACATACTGGAATTTGCAAAAACAATAATTTACATGCATTTCAACCCCAAAACAAGTTTAAAACAGAAAAACCGGGGATCTAGAACTCACCTACAGCAGCCTTCGAGTAAAACTCCTCCAAACTCGAGAGCACTTGGAGTTCAAACACCTAGACACACCAAAAACACCCAACCGAACCCAGAAAAACATATAAGACTCGGTCCACAAGCTGAAAATTCAGCTAAAACCGAACAAAACACACAAAAACTTACCTTCTAGACGATCTTCTTCTTCTTCTCTCTAAAAACCGATGGAAGCTCTCTGTTCTTTTACTTTCTGCGGTCGACGCAGTTGGTGAGCAGAGATGTGGGCGCCATGCTCACTTTTTAAACATAATTATATTAGAGTTTGTCTCTTGCACAACTTTAACCCTGAGTTATTTCACCTTTCTTTCTTTATACTTTTTTTTTCTCTTCTTTTTTTTTTTAAATTTCCGGGTGTTACAACTGGACAGACCCAAGACAGACTGTGACGGCGTGACTCATAACCCATTTCCCTTAATGACCTGCAATTAGGATTAAAGCCTACAAATTTCACCGTTAATACACATGCAACACATGATAAAAAAAACAATCTATTTAGTCGCGAAAGTTATTGGGTAGAACATAACTTACATCTTCAATATGTGATCTGTAAATCAAAAAGCTAGCTTCTTGAGCCTAATCCTCCAAGTTCCATCTCCGTTCTACTTTTAACTGTACGTGTTAAATTCAAGGTAAACTATCAAAGATAATAGAAATTTTCGGTTGTATTACCATGTATCATTGCTTGTCTATTGACGTAATCCTAAAATAAAAGAGCCATTAAACTTTCACTTTAGCCCCATGAAGCAAACATCACCCAACAACAGGTACAAACTATTTTAAATCTCAAATTAAAAGACAAGAATCAAATTGATGACGATACTTTACGTCAACATCCATACAATAGTAGATTTTTTTTGGGTTTGGTGTTGTTTTGAAAAAGAAGATAGTTTTTAGCGTGTTTTTTTAGGATTATTATGGTTTTTGATGTTTCGTTAGTTAAACTAAGGGAACTTGTATACATGGCAGACGAGTTCAGTAGATGACAGAGAGGGTGTGTAACATGTCACTTATTTCAGTTGACATATACAAGTTCCGCTAGTCAAACTAGCGGAAGAGTACCCAAAAGCATAATATTTCCAAAACACACCAAAAATTATCTTTTTTTTAAAAACAAACACTAAATAAAAAAAAATCTATAGTAGTGAATATTAATTTAGGCAAAAATAAAAATAAAATACATGAGCCTGACAGTGGAATTTTTTAAAATAAATTTATGTTAAAGAATATTCCTACACATATTATAACATGTCCCCATATAGTAGTAGTATACATACAAACTCATAACATTAATACAACTCTATGTAAAAATTGTCATATAAAACACCACCTACATCTTACATTAAGCAATATATAGTAGTAACATTTAGTAATAAGCAACAGTAATGATAATAAGGTTATTTAAGTTAACATTTGATTATCGATATTTCTGTATAAAATTATTGCACGTGTGACACGTGTCAACGGCTCCAAGTGTACTTTTTGACAACACCAATGATAACACTTTTTTGTGATGCAAAAGTCGAATTAATCCACTAAGTTTACTTTCAAGCACTTGATGGAACAACCCATACATGCTTCACCACTAGTACGTATAGCTATACTGAGTGTACATTGCAGAAATATATGGCATCTTGCTTCTCCTGCCCATAAGTATGGCTTCTCATCAGCTACTTTCATACTCGAAACCAAACTAAACACTAAAATCTCACAGCTAATTCATAATGAAAACGTCTGGAGTTACCAAGAGAATAGGAGGGTGGTCGTTCAATGCAGACCGATACAATAATGGCAATGTCGACTGCCATGATTGTCCGAAATCATCTAGCTTACGAGGAGAGGTTGAAGATGATGACGGATATTATGATTATGTTCACGCAAGATTAATTAGAGGAGGATGGTGATGGCGATGGTGATGATGATGGAGATTATGATTATGCTCCTGCTGCCTGAATAGCAGGCGTCTTACATTGATGCAATCACCAGTGAGAATATGTTCCCATGTGGATTTTTTAACTTTGGGAATGTATTGATTAGCTAGGTAGTTATTAATGTTTATCTAGCTTTTTAATAATAATAATAATAATAATAATAATAATAATAATAATGTGTTGGAATGTTATTGCTTGCAACTAGTTAAGAGTTCAAATCCTATATTATGAATAAATGATGTAGATTTAGTAGGTGCGTGAGTTTGTCGTTCAATAAATAAAAAAATAGATGGAGAGTGCCAGAGTGGAAGAACAAGGTGGCCATGCAATGCAAAGGGGACGTGGGTAGTTAGTTTATTTCAACTTTTATAGTTAGTGGGTCACAAGTCGGGTCTTTCCTTTGTGTTATTTCCCTTGTAATAATGGCATTGAATGTTTTTTCGTACGGTATGCAATTTGAATTCCCAAAAGTACTCTATATATGCTCATTTTTACTCTCTCCTTGGCACGACAACATATCCAACTTATATCAAGTGCATGCTATGTTGTAAGATGTATTGATGTAATAGTATGAAACTTTAAACGCTTAAAGTAGTGATAATAAAAATAGCTATCCTTAATTGTTAAATTATAGATAAACAGATTATTAAAAATCTAAAATATAGAATTTTGAGTTAATTAAAAATCTAAAATATAGAATTTTGAGTTAAATACTATTATTGTTTTTAAAGTATGTTTAAATTTTATTTTGATCCCACTTTTTGAGAAAGTACAGGAGAGGGTCCGATCTATGTAGGGATTATATATCAAGAGTCCCTAACAGTAGTAAATGTTAATTAAGATTTTCTGTTAAATGTATATAAAATGATTAAAATACCATCTCATTAAAAATAAAATTAAAATAGCAAACAAAAGATTAAAGAAACCTAAAAACTTAAAATAAATAACATTTGTGTGACCTAAACCACCCACTTAATCTTTTTTCTCACTTCATTTTCCCCAATCAACCACCACCATTTAAACCTCCAACCAGCATATCCTCCGATCACCAAAAACCTAAAACATAAATACGTATATTTATTAAATCTTTAAAAGAAAATGAAACAATGAACAATTAAAACTAAATATATATATATATATATATATATATATATATATATATATATATATTTAAAAATGTTTGTTTTAAAATATTTTCATAAAAAGAGAAAGTGAAAGTGATTGTTTTATGATTTTCGTATTTATAAGAGAGATAGTTCGGAATAACAATATTGTTTTATGATGACATGTACATGTACTTAAAACTTTTTTTTATTCTAAATTATGTTAGAGCATGTATATATATATATATATATATATATATATATATATATATATATATATATATATATATTTAAAAATGTTTGTTTTAAATATTTTCATAAAAAGAGAAAGTGAAAGTGATTGTTTTATGATTTTCGTATTTATAAGAGAGATAGTTCGGAATAACAATATTGTTTTATGATGACATGTACATGTACTTAAAACTTTTTTTTATTCTAAATTATGTTAGAGCCCGCATGCTACACGGTTGATGAAAAAACACGTCATTAATCGTTTGTAAAACGATTTAATTCTCAAAAATTAAGTAATGTGTTAGTTCTCAAAAAATAGAGGAGAGGTGCGATTGTGATGAGATTCATTAGATTTTAAGGGAGTTAAATATGATTTGGAATTAATATTGGAGAGTTTTGGATCGTTTGGTCGTATCTATAACATATAATAAAAGAATATTTTTTTAAACATGTGTCATCATTCTAGCATATCAAATGACACGTGTCATCATTCTAGCATATTAAAAAAATTATTTCCCGCCTCTCTCTCATAACAAATACGAAAATTATAACAACAATCAATTTGACTTTCCTTCTTTACTAATTTATGTTAAAACAAACATATCTATATTTGTATTTCTTGTCTATCTCATATTAAATGATAATTATTTTAAGTAAGTAAACAAAACTATCAAACATCTATAATATAAACATTTTTATTTTAATAATTTATTAATACATATGAAATTATATGATTTCAGACATATTTTATCTTTAAATATAGAGTAAAATTTCTAATTTCATTATTTGTTATAATTTTAAATATTCATTATGTTTTTATTTCACCAATAACCAATAACATCTAGAAAATAAAATATTCATAAAATTAATGATTTTAACATGTTTTATTTATTACACCCATGTAATAACCTAGTAAAGACATAAAGACAAAATTGATCTAAAATGAAAGGGGAAACGGCAGAAGGTGATTTTAGCAAGTATTGAAAATCATTTTAATTATAAATGGGTAACGGATGTGTGACAATTAAGACGTGTATACAAATTTAGGTGGGAATACCAAGTTGAAAATGCACAAAAACAAATCATGTGTCTCTTAATATATTTAATTATTAGAGTAGATAGATATTTTATAAAATGTAAATTCACAATATTTTCTAATAAAATTTTAAGTAAAAAAGTTAAGTAAACCCATTTTAAATAAAATTTTGTCTCAATATCTAGGTAAAAAAACTCGTGTATTACATATGTTAAAAAAAATATAATAATAATTAGTATTGATAATACATATATTATAAACTATTGAATTCAAAATTATATAAATTTCTAAAAAATAACTTTTTTAAATTCATTATTTAATAAAAACAAAAATAGAAAAATAAGAGTTATGAGTCACCATAAAATAACACTTGTCTTGTCATTTAATAAGATAACGAAGCGTTAAAATAAGAATAATAATAATAATAAGACACTAGAGAGTGACATATATCATATCAAAACCTTTATTTATATTAAAGTATAGATATAGATTGAGTTTTTTAGTTTTCTTTAGATCTCATGGGCTGTTTAGTCTGAGAGTCTCTGGGCCTAAAAATCAACTAAATCAAAGGCCGCAAAGTATAATCGATTAGTGAGAATGAAATTTGGGAGGCGAGCAGCGGGAGCAACATGAAGTTTGAAGAGTCAATCACTCGATTGGCGATCGGGAAACGACGAATATGAGCTGCGAAGTGTCAATCTTCAATTCAGACTTCATGTAAAATCTTAGAGTTTATCAATATTGCTTCCTGATTTCTCAAATTTCAATCACCCGACGTGTTTCTTTGTTCAGTGTTGACTATTGTTGATGTTCATATAGAATCACATGCAAAAGAAGCACCGATTATGTTCCGAGTTCAGTGCTAGAATTGTTGGCCATTAAGCCATTAAGCACCGATTTTGTTTTGATTGAAATATAGTGATTTAAGGTTTTGTGTCAAACTAAAATATTGAATTAGGCGTTTCAATACGAAACATAAACGTTTATATACTAACATTTAGCAAGGTCGGTAGCTAACAGAAAGCCATCGACTTTTACTTTGTGTTATATGTCTATTTATATTTTATGATAAAAATTAAAATAGTTTTAGGTGAACACTTGATATAATTCTATGCTTCATAAGTTTATTCTTTTGTTTTCGCTCTTATTAAATAATTACTCTCTTTTATTAAATAATTATCTTAACTATTAATGATATTATTAAATTATTTTATAAATATAATATCTAAAGAAAAATCTTACTATAAATGTAATATCTAAAGAAAAATATTTTATAAATATAATATTCAAAGAAAAAAATTTTATAACATAAGAAATTTTTCTAAAACATCAAACTTTTTTAAAAAATATAAAAATTTTTAATATCGGTGTTTTCATAAAATAAAATGTTTATAAAACAAAATAGTTACAATAAGGAAATTTTTAAGAATGATATATTTTAAAACTGTTTGTTTTGAAACAAAAAGTAAAAAAAAAAATTAAAAATAAAAATTAATATAAAAGTTTAAGGAAATAATATTAATGTTTTATTATTTATAGTTCTTATACGCATTGTAATCATATATTATCTTAAAATATAATTTTATAATTAAAAATTTTCATTACTATATATATATATATATATATATATATATATATATTTATTTATTTATTTATTTATTTATTCAACTTGTATAATATATTAAATACTAACCTAATTATTTAATGAGGGTCCAGTGGTTAGTGCTTCTGTATGTTTGCCACCCACCTAGGCTCGAATCTCCTCTCTACATCTATTCAGTTCTTGCTAAACTATGTTTTTTTATTTCTTAATTTTTTCTATTCTAAATCATAATTATGTCTGATAATTTTACTTTTACTTGTTTTTTCAGTTATTACATTTCCTTTTTTTACTAATGAATGTTCTTGATTTTTTATAGAAGTCTCGGTAATGTAAAAACTCATTTCGGTGTTGATTTTTTAACGGTTTTGCTTTTGTTTGGACATTTCAATGTTAATTTCTTAACTAGTTTCATTTTTTATATAAATTTTTTATCAACATATATTAACAACTTTACGTGTAGTTTAGTTTACTCTAATGTATCGACATAACATAATTTTTATTCAAAACTTAGTTCGATCTGTTTACATTGCAAAGTTGACTTACCACGTTAACGTCACCGTGCAACTGGAAAATGCAATGTGCCGCGTTGTGTGGGCTAAATGTATAGCTATACTTAAATGTCAAACTAAATCCAAAAGTGTTCTTCGAGGTACATAAAAAGGCAGCTATAAGCGTTTTAGTTTATTATAGTCAGATTATACATACACACAAATTATATAACTAATAAAACTCTGTTACTATAAACGTTTTAGTTTATTGTTGTCGGCCCGAGCCATATAAAAGAGGATGTTTTTATCAACAAAGTCTTTGAAAGGGGCTTAACTTTTTAGTTCACTTAGGTTTTAAAAACTTTAAGCCGTCCTAAACATTATCTTCTCCACATGACTTCAAGATTTGACCCTGACAAATGATGCCTTAACAACCATGATGGTACTGGAGCCGTACAAATGAGACAACCGGTGTTCAACAATATTGTGTTTTCTAGTTGACCTTCTAACACAGTATATATATAATATATGTGTTAATATGTCTTATTATGTATATATATTTTGATCAGTATGCAATGAGGCACCAATGATGATGACAATATATTATGCCTTAAAAGGTGAGCAGAATGATATTACTCTTAGCTATACATCACATGGATTCAAGGACCAAGGTAAAATTATAAGTTAAGAATATTAAGATAGTAGTGATCCAGTGCTTGGATATGATGACAAACATGATCAAAATTTTCTTCCTTAAGCACACCACACATCTATTGATATATTCAGGAAAGCCGCTTATATCTAGGCAACAGAATTAACATGGAAGACGGATATATTTGATAAGTTGGTTACTTATAAAACTACCAAGTTACTATGATGAAAACCGAGATTTTTTATAAGTTCAGAACATTAATGGAGAAAATAAGATCATTGGGAGATGCTTTCCTACACTGATAGAAGACAAAGTGCAACAGAAAGAACATAAATTTGCGTTTCTTCATAGATCGAGTTAAGGGAAACGTTAATGCACTTCGTCAACGCTAGAGTAACACACTAGTTCTAGAATAACCACATCAAAATACTAAGTTTAAACTATACATTAACTGAATGTAATTATAATAATGCATAGTAAACTGCATTATAAATTAATACTCCTTAGAATAACAATAGATCAGATTGAATGAAGTACTTGTTTAATTTCATTTTCAACATTGACAAGTGTCTACGCATGTGTATGTATTAGACAATATTATTAGGGTTATTAGTATGAGCCCACAGACCCAGTTAGGTTTTAAGGTTTGCATTATATTCTCTATATATTGTAACCAAACCTATCAATAATATTCAATTCAGTCTGTTACCATCTGACATGGTATCAGAGCCTTAGGGTTCTGGTTATCTTCTTCTCCGCTGCATCACCACAAAAACATACAAACCATAGCCGTCGCCATCGAGTTCAAACCCTAGACAGGGTGGTGTGCCGCCATCTCCGCCGCCCTGTCCCACCTTCGTCTTCTGTTTCATTCTTATCTATTTTCTAGTTTATGTTTAATAAAGCTTCGTTATCGGTTGAGGATTCAAACCTATTATCCATATACATTCTCTTGGTTCGTTCACATCCATTCTCTTGGTTTGTTTCTGGATTATGGCTCCTAATATGCAGCGGTTACTATGTTTTCTTTGTTCTTTTTATTTTTTTGTTTATCGGTGTTTTAATCGCATCAAGGATCACGGTCCACAGCCGCCGATCTCAAACTACGGTTTGATTAAATATTTCTATTATTCTTAGATCTACGGATCCAAGAGACCGCCACCTGACCACAGTCACTTGTCTTGCTTTCTTTTATTTTTTGTTATATCTACTTATGTCATCTCTTAATCTATGAATCCAAGAGAGTGTCGCTTGCTAGCCTCGAGACATCGCCAACGACTACGGTCTCCGGGTCTCAATTTTATTATTTCAAGAATCAAGAACCATGAAGTATCAAACAAACTATGAATAGCACAATCAACTAAAATATGGATGACAACATCAAGCACAATATTGTTTGTTGGCAATAGTTTGGATAGTCAAGTCGATCGAAACATGTTTATCTTATTATTATTGTTTTATGTTTTTTTTTTGTTTTCCAGTCATAGCATCAGGTTACTTTCGCTACGACTGCGGGGGAGTATTAGACAATATTATTAAGGTTATTAGTATGAGCCCACGGGCCCAGTTAGGTTTTAGGATTTGCATTATATTCTCTATAGATTGTAACCAAACCTATCAATAATATTCAATTCAGTCTGTTACCATCTGACAGTATGTACATACGCATACTCAATGTTTCTGTTGGAATTAATAACTACATCAAAGATTACATTTAGCATAAATGGAAAAAGTTGATTAGTGTTGGAAGTATGTAATACTGATAATAATATAAATAGGATGATTAACTTATATAAATTTCAAGATATACAGTCGAAGGACAGCAACTTACAGAAAACAGTCATACAATAATATGAATCTTGAAATCATTTATATATTGGACATATATAAACACAAAAGCAACTTTTAATAGAGACAGGTATACACACATTTATATACATTTACTTCAACACATATGTAACATATGCTCAATAATTATCATCCAAACACATTAAGACATGACAAATGATGCATCATGAAGTCATTTCAGAATCACATAATCTCGGTTGGTTGTGAAAAGTACCCTTAGTTTAATGCAATATGTGAATAAAAATGTGCCAAGAAGGCATCTACATGGCACAATTTTCCATGCGCGCGACACACTTAGCGAGAGGTAGCACACAACTCGCCATGGGAATCACACAATCTGCCATGCTCACAAAAGTATTCGTTTTTATGATTTATTTTGTGGACGGAGTAAGGAGATACTCGAATATTATGGAAAAGGACTCGTTGAACTTATTCATATGTCACGCTCATTTCAATCTCAAGTCCTCTATATATTCACAAGTTCATGAATCCTTCTTCTCCAAACACATTTCACTTCAGTGTGAAATAAGTAGCTAGATTATTTTTACTCTTCATCTGTTTGATCTTCACAAAGAAGAAAATGCTCCTTGGCCTAAAGATGATGTGTAAGATGCATGATGATGACTTTGAATCTCATGGTCATCATCATAATCCTATTTATGACCATGCTTATATATTGGTGATACTGGTCACTATAATGATGATGATGCCGTTGATGGTGATGATGATGATGACGACGACTCTGATTATGCTCCTGCTGCATCGATGGAAGGCAGTGGCAACTATAATGGCGGTATTGCTCCTCCAGCTATTTGAATTGATCAAGATTCTTGATCTTATCAAAGTGAGAAACCATAGTTTAGTTACAAAATATGGAGTCTTGAAGTGGTCTATATACAATAGATAGATACACATATAGATGCATAAAGGTGTGTAGAGTGCATGGAAGTGAAGCAACCAGCAATAGCATATATATATAACTCCCATAATACTGGCTGCTTTTGGAGCTTTCAGCTTTGTATGATAAACACTTGCACTAATGTCATATTCTGCTTATATGAGTGTAAACTATATCTATACTAAATACTGATATACAATCATAGTTTCACCTAAATTTGGTTTTCTCATGTTGTGTTTGGAGCAAGCTTGCAGCTACATATACATATGTCAATATGTTGTTTTATTGTACTTAGTGTACGTTCATATTTCTTGATAGTAACATTCATACATCAAATCCCCTATATATACAACATGAAGAAAGTCTTCTGAGGGGTTGGCGAGCATAGTGATAAGCGCTTGAGTTAATCTATCAGCATTGCATGCAGTGGACTCACGATAAAGCTCAAGAAAACATGATAGAACACTTCCACAATCACAAATACACTTAAAAATTATTATTCAACTACAAATTACAGTTGTGCTTCATCAGAAATAAAACAGCAGGATTACATCATTAGTGCACATGCTACAGATGGCAAAAGGCAATCACTTTAGTCAAGAAAGTTATTGTGTAGAACATAACTTAGAAGTCAATCAGATCTAATAACAAAAATACTGAATGCTGGTGTGGTTTGTTCCTTGTCCTTTGGTGGCAGTTAAAATCCATCAAGGGAAGCACATAGATTAAATTTACTAACAAATGAAATGAGATCAATAAGATTGTGCTTGCTCGATACTTGTTTGAATCCGCAGCATGAGATTAACATCCAATCAAGAACATCGCTTTTGATCTTTTGCATTATCATACTTTAATTTCTTACCATATATGTAAGCAAGAACAAAGAATTTCTAATGTTTGCACTCTAGCTTGTTGCAAGATCTGGAATTGGAGGGAATTTTAATGTCATTTGTACATATACAAAGAGGGAGTTATGGTAGAATGCAATCGTATGGAAACCATTAGCGCTCTAAACGAGCTGGACCAAGCCAAGGTGGGCTCGAGATTGGCTCGTATAAAAACAAAGTCGAGCTAGCCAGTTCGTTTATCTTTATGAGCTCAACGCATACTAGAAAATATGTTTTTTGCTACAAAGAGTCATGAAAAGTTTACCACAACATGATAACTGTCACAAGATTGCAATGACTTTCCAACGAGAATTAAAAGCAAAAATAAAAAATAAAAAATAAAAAAATAAAAAAAAAAACCCTAAAATTTCACAAAACATTTCAACAATTAGCTGCAAAACTAAATATTGTTGCAAGCGTACGCGTTGTAAAGATGTAAAGCTTTCAGACAATTTATCGACAATATTGAAACATATTTATTAATTCTAAATACTCTAATAAAAATAAAATTTAAAAATATACATTGGTGGTACAATTGTCGCAAATCTTGCAATTTGCCATAATTTGGTGACAAACATATACTTTTTTTTAAACTTCTGCTAAGAATATATGAGCCGCAAGTTGTCACAAAAACTAATGATTTTTACTAGTGTGCTTAGCTCATTTAGAAACGATCCAAGCCAAACTGAATGCTTGTCAGCTAATTTGTTTATTTTAGTATACACGCATGTGTGGCACACACTACAAACAGATAATTTTTATATTTGTTTATCTTAACTCGTTGAAATAATAATAATACGAGACTGATATGTGAAATAATCTGATTATCTTCTATATGTTCTTATACTTATCTTTTTTCATTAGAATATGTTAAAATGACGATATATTATGATTTATTTAAATAATATGTCATAATTATATGATTGTAACTTATACAAGTTATTATTTAGGCTTTAATTCAACGAGCCCACCTGCGAGCTATGAGCGAGCTAGCAAATGAGCGGGTCACGTTGCACGAGCTGAGCTAACTTGGATTCGGACTCGGCTCGTTTAGAAATCGAGGGCTCTGCTCTTTCATTTCAAGCAAGCAGCAAGCTTTTTGAACATCCCTAGAAACTATTTCATATTAATTTTTATTCTTTTTTAATGTTTATAAGTAGATATACATAGAGGCACTTATGGTAGACTGCATAGTGGAAACGGACTTTCTAATTAAGTTTACGGAGGATTTGAAGTTTTGTGGTGGTTTATAGTTCGAAAATGGTTTCAACGTGCGGAGAGCTTTTCCGACAATGACTCCGCTCGAGTGCCTAGCAGGCTTTAGACATGGCATGCATGCTTCCTCAGGTCACCACGTACTGTAACACGTACAATTAAAAAAGTAAGAATCCTCTTATTGAGATATCGGACTCTCCATAAACCATTATGCCATCATTTCCAATCTAGAAACCACCACGTAAACTTTAAACCCTTCACGAATTTAAAAAGTTCTAGTGCATACATATAGAGACACTTAAGATCGTACTCGCGAACAAACAAAAAATAAATATATTCAATAATATATCACTCATGAAATAGGGTTGTATGAGGAGGCTCCAATAAGACACCCAAGATGACACACATTTAATTTTAATTTCAAATATATCACTGGTGCAATTCTTTGCATCCGATCCATATAATATTAAATGTTAATTCAGATACTATACATACACGAAGCTGATAGTGGAATTCTTTAAAAATATATTTGTGATATTCAATATTCCAACACACAATATATTCAAACTCAAAACATTCATACAACTTGACTGAAATTTGAAAACAATGGTCATACAAGACATTACCTTTTCTCTATGCTGTTTTTACTTTCCAGCACTTATGGATACCCACCCAGGCTTCACTACTAGTACACACAGCTACACTGATTGTACATTGCTGACATGTATATACACTCGTGTACTACCACATAAGCCACACCCTTCACTCATATCCCCATGCTGATATCGTGTAAGAACGTGTGCAAAAATAAGCACAGCTTCTTCTCCTGCTTATAAATATAGCTTCTCATCGGTTTCTTTCATACTCAAAACCAAAAGCATATAACTTCAAACTCAAATCACTATGAAAATGTCTGGAGTCACCAAGAGAATCATAGGGTGCTCATTCAGGTACAGTGATGGTAATGTTGACGGATACAATTGTTCCATATTAGCTAGATCACAAGGAGACGGTCGAGATTATGATTATGATTATGTTGGGGTGACATCAGAGGGAGATGGTGATGATGATGATGGAGATTATGATTATGCTCCGGCCGCCTGAATTGCAGAGTCTAACATTGATGCAGTTGCTACTTGCTAGTGAGAATAGAAGGAAGAAGAAACCTTAATCATGGGGAGTTTTTTAACTTTGAGAATGTATTGAAAAGCTATAGTTGTTGTATGAAACTATATAATATAATAGTGCTAGAAAGTAGAGCTTTTTGGAATAAAAATAAGGTCAAAATGCAACTTCAGTGAATGGTTATTATATATGATCCAAGATTGAATGCTACTTTATGATCACAACAAAAAGAAGTACAAAAAGAGCTTATAATATATTAAAAAAATGAAGAAAAAAAAACGATAACAATCTCTTAAAACAAAAACAAACTTATGACACGGACGTCTCTAAAAGATAGACTAGACCACTTTTTTCTCTAATCTAATCTTTACAACTTCATGTCAATGATCCCTCAAACTTCTTAGCCCTTCAAGTTCCACTTATTTGAATCAATGTTTTTTTCCTTTTCAGTTCGAAAATAGTTTTTTCATTTATGATGTTTTTGTGACGCTTAGATAACGCACACTCGTATTAGTTGGCACTTGAGTGAGTTGTAGCATGTTGATGTTGGTATAAGTATGAAGTTGTTGTTGAGCTCGTTGCCATTGATGATCACGTGTAATTGCTGCTCGGGTTACCTTTAAACAACGGCTCTTGTCTGAATCTCACTGATGGGGGCAACATTTTGATTGCCACTGTTAGGTCACCAGGAAGCATTGTCGGACTTAGTAGGGGAGAGGGGGGGGGGGGGGGGGGCTCAATCGACCCCGCATAATTTATTTGTTGGATGTACCGTGTCTTAGCGGTTTTCCAAATAATATTTTTTTTAAATCTTTAATCCATTAACATATATATTAAAAGTCAGTTTTTATTAAAAATAAGCCTAATATCTGATAACCAATTAGATTTATTTTTATATCAAATCTCCTATGCTCATATATTTATAATCTTTCATGAGATCCTTCCAAATATAAACCAATAAGCTCTTATCATCTTAATAAAAAAATATTATGAGAGGTCCATGTCATTCATGATGTCATGAGCTTCCACAATGAATGTTTAGTGCTAACGCTAGTCGTTTTACAGAAACATGGTTTAATCAATTTGGAATTTGTTAGAGTATAGTGTGAAGACAGAAGGGATATTTTGCTTTTTGTTACTGTTTAAATAACAAGGTGAAAATCAAATGTTTTCAAAACATAAAAACTTGCATACAACAACTATAAAATGTAATATTTTCAATTCTAATGCAATCATATTTTTGTTAATAGTTTTATAATATTTATATAACCCAATCCAACCTAAACTGAAAATTCCTACATCAACTTGAGATACACTCGTGAACAAAAAAAATCGACCCGAGAAAAATGTTACTGGATTCTCCTCTGAGCAGGAGGTTGCCATTGCTACATTGTTACACAGTTTACACTCCTCCCACGCAGCTGAGCAATTTTAGCTAGTGTCATGGTCAATCTAGCAACAATATTTTGCATAACCATTTAAATCATGTATGTTATACTAAGATAATTTATTTAATGGTGATACTTTAGAATCTCTTATTGCATAAGACAAAGGTTTCAAGAATGACTCTCTGCGAAAATCATACCAGAATTCGTATGAATTAGTTGCCTAATATCAAGCCAAATAATTTCTTTATATAGGGGTCGAAACGATGCCGTGATGCACGCAACTGTTCATGAAACAACTTGATGGCTAGCGGTATATCTATCGTAGTTGTTAATTTGCAGTTACATCAATAGCAATGTTATTACCAACATTTATAACATTAGTAGTAACAAAGTTATTATTGACTTTTAGTTGCTATTATCCATAATAACAATATAACTACTGAAATACACTTTTGCTATCGATATAACAGCGTTGCTACCGATGACCAAAGTTTCTACCGACCTTCACTTTTACTACAAAAGACGATTTTAACTGTAGATCAATTATATGAACTTTTTAGACAATTTATGACTCCAAAGCAACTTCTAATGTATAAAAATACCAAAATAATTTTTTTCACGATGAACGGCCAGTTTGATCGCCAGCAAGGGTTGTCACTCCTTAAACCTCACTACCAGGAGCACCGCCCCTAGAATCCCATTGTCTAATGGGCTTCATGCACTTGAATTACCGAGGCCAAGCTTCCTAACACCATGTATTAGAATAGTCTTAATCAAGTATTTACTTCATACCTCTTAACTTTGTATGTATTCCAAGAATCCCAGATATCAAAAATAACATGATTACAATAGAATCACCAATAAACAATACACGCATACAACGAACCTTAGTGAATTTAGATAGTTGCATCTTTGAAATTTTCACCAATTTAGATAGAAGAACGTACTCTCTAATTAGTTCATTTACTACTACTTTTCACAAACATGAAAATACCAAGAACACCCGGTGCTTTCTCACGAGCATTAGGAGACAGAGAGTTCTTTTAAGGGAGACTCAAAACTATTTTAAGGAGTTCATGTTGAAAAAGAAGCCACCATCTTAGTGATTTACTACAACAAGATGGCATTGTTAAGGTTTTTTACAAAGACGACACTTTGAATCTTTTAAAATGATTATCTTTTGTATTTTTATACTTAGTTTTGTGATTACAAAATGTCAACATGACCATATTTTATGATTTATTCAAATAATTTGTCATAATTTTATTTATAGTTTATAGAAGTACTAGCTTTAGTAAACCGCGTATTACACGGGTTAAATAAATAACATATTAATAGAATAAATTTATTAATTATAAAATAATATTTTAAAATATGATATGACTGAAATTACGTATAAGTAAATACTATAATTAATAAAACAGTGATATCAACTTTTTAAAAATTTATTTTAAAATTTTTTTCCAAAACCCAAGAAAAAATTATTCTAAAACAAACCATATAGAAATGTCATTTTCAAAAATTTCTTTATTATAACTCCCAAATTTAATTATTTTTTGTTTTTAAAATATTGACTTTGTGAAAATACCTATTCTAAAATTTTTTGTATTTTTAAAAAATTTTGATGCTTTAAAAAATTTATTATTTTATAAAAAATTGTTTATTTAGAAATGATATTAATAAAAATATATCTTTCTTAATTAATTAACTTTAAAAAAGTGTTAAATAATATTATTAGTAATTAATATGATAATTAATAGGAGAGAGAGGCGGAAAATTTTTGATATAATGATTGTGGTGTTGTCATGTGTCATCCTAAGTTACTCTTTTATTAAAGTAAGAAAATTAGTTTAGGCTTTAATTCAAACGAGCCCACCAGCGAACTATGAGCGAGCCAGCTACCGAGCGGGTCACAAGCCGAGTTGACCTAGGCTCGGGCTCGACTTGTCTACACAATCGAACGGAGCCGGCCGACTTGCTTGCAAACGAGCCGACTTTTAACGAGTTTCAATCAAGCTGCAAACGTTTTGCACAACTCTATATACCAATATAGATCAACTTTGTTTTCTTTTTTTTTAATGTTTATAAATAGTTATATATAGAGTCAAGTATTATGAGTGCAATGGTACGTAGAGTGCAGAGTGTAAAAATATATAGACACTCAAGATGGTATACCTAAGATTCACCCAGGATGGCACACATATATAATTTTTGATTTTAAATAGACCGGTGTAATTTTTTTTAACGGCCAACGAAAACTATAAGTTTAATCATCCTAGTAAACTCATTTACAAAATGTCACCCACGTACACAAACATATCGTGCAATTGTTTGCGTCCAATCCATATAATATTAAATCTTGATTTAGACTATACATAAACGAGGCCGATAGTGAATTTTTTAATATATTTTTGTGGTATCCAATATTCCAACACATATATATGAACATGACCCACATCGTGATACACACACAAATACGCAATATATAAACAAACTAAACATTCATACAACTTGATTGAAAACAATGGTTGATCATATAAGACATTACCTTTTCTCTATGCTATTTTACTTTCCACCACTTATGGATACCCACCCATGCTTCGCCCCTAGTACACACAGCTACACTGATGTACATTGCTGACATGTATATATACTCGTGTACTACCATATAAGACACACCCTTCACTCATAACTCCATGCTGATATCGTGTACGAACGTGTGCTTAAATAAGCACAACTTCCTTCTCATGCTTATAAATATGGCTTCACATTGGTTTCTTTCATACTCAAAACCATAACCCTATTACTTCACAGTCAAACCACCATAAAGATGTCTGGAGTCACCAAAAGAATCATAGGGTGGTCATTCGGGTACAACGATGGTAATGTCGATGGCTACAATTGTCCAATGTTAGCTAGATTACGAGGAGACGTTGGAGATTATGATTATGATTATGTTCGGGCTACATCAGAGGGGGATGATGATGACGATGATGGAGATTATGATACGCTCCAGCAGCCTGAATAGCAGATGTAGTCTAACATTGATGCAGTTACTTTATGTTAGTGAGGAATAAGAAATAATTTTTTAAGTTTGAGAATGTATGGATTAGGTATAGTAGTTGTGTTGTATGAAACTATATGGTATAATAGTGCTTGAAAGCAGAGTTTTTTATATTTTTAAAAATTGTGTCAATGTTGTTAATGCTAGGTCAAGGTGTATGACCAAGATTGAATGCTACTTTATGAACACAACATACAAAGAAGTACAAAAAAGAGCTTTTTATATATATTAAAGATAACCGAAAGGAACAATAACAATCTCACAAAACAAAATTGCAATAATGAATTAACATGATTAGTGACACGGATTTATCTTAGAAGAAGCCTAAACTAGATCACTGTTTCTCTCTCATCTTTACAACTTCATGTCAACGAGTACAATTCTCTCCCGTGGTACGACAAGAATCTGGTAAGCCTTGTGAGAGTTACGGTTGGTTTTTAATAAAATTCATAACGAACTAAGAAAATTAACAATGTCACAATGATATATTCAGTATTGATCGATGTCGAAGTATCAATCAAATAAGATGTTAAATATGTGTTCCTATTCACCTTAAACTAGTTAGGGTAAGTAGGGTTGTCGATCCTCGTGGAATTAGTGGTCGGTGTATTGTACTTTGATTTAGCAAATAATGATTAATTAAATTAACAACTTACTTAACTATTGCCTCTTGGCTGTGAAAATTGGACTTTTGGAATAATTAATAAATAAACTAAGAAAACAACTTGGAAAGAATCAAACTTGATTAAGAAAACGATTATAAGAGAAAGTAATCCACTTCGGTTCTAGGTTTGGTTTTCAGCAATTGTTTAGTTTAACTTCAAGGAAAATCCTTAATAGGGATTCTGTACGTGCGATGATTAAGTGATATCGATAATCAGGACTTAATGGGTCTTGATACACAATGCCAATTCAATTAGAAACCAAAACTTGCAATCATATAATTTCCGAAGATTAAATGATATTCAAATAAAAGTTTACCAACGTCGTTGTTTAATAATCAAAACACAAGTTAAACTCATAAAAGAACTTAACGGGTTCTAAAGTTTAATCCCAACAAAGTTAAACAAAAACAAAACCTAATCACGCAAAACCTAATACCCGAAGTCGATCACGAGAGGATTAGCCGCTCATCGTTCTTGAATGATCTTCAAAACCGTTGTTGATTTGCATTCCGGATGATTGAATCTTGTTTTTGAGAGTTGGAATGGTGAAAAATTGATCTCAGAACGCCCAAAATTCGTCTCTAAACGTTCTAGGTCGAATGGGAATCAAGTGGTGGCTAAAACCTAAATAAAACGCGTATTTAAGGGTTTTTGAAAAGGGTCCTGGCGTAGGCTACGCCAGCCAGCGTAGCCTACGGTGGGGTGTATTCTGCTGATTTTTTACTTGAGCTGGCGTAGCCTACGGTGGCTACAGTAGGCTACGGTGGAAGCCTTTCTGCTGCACTTTGAAACTTCGTTTCTTGACCCCTCCAATGACTTGTTTTATCATGTAAGCTTCCAAATTCCTTGTTTTTCCTACAAAATCACTTCCAACTCATAGTCAACCTATTCAACTCAATCACATGCATATAAACGAATAATCATACGTAATATTTAACTTTTAAACACTTAAAATCTCATTCCAACGCACACACATCACATCCCCACACTTAAGCTTTGCTTGCCCTCAAGCAAATCTAATTCAAAACATTTAACAACATTATAAACCAAAATCCTTTGCTATGTCTTAGCTATGGTTCAAAGTCATATCCATTCCAGAATTCAATAATCATGTTTGATTAGCAAGTAAAGGATGTTACATTTAATTCAAAATAGAATTTGACTAATTAAACCTAACAAGCTTCCGGCTTTTATTGTCATGCGACACACCCCTCACCATTTTTCACTCTCTCGGTTTATTTCTGGATTGGTGAAAATTGCACCAATATATCACTCGAAAGGTCCACATATGAAACTTTGTTGTCATATACTTGGGTGACAATCAAGCTTCCACGATAATAAATTGACCATGCACACATCAAAAGGACTTACAGGTTTTGGGCTTAGGTTAAGGTAGGAATGATTGGCTGTGAGTGTGGCTAAAATATAAATTAAGCCAATACCAACTGTTGACATCCTTATTGACATAACTATTATTCAAACAAGCAAACGCATGGGTGCATATTTAACCCATAACCAACAATTTGCATCTTTTTTTCTTTCTCTTTTTTTTTTCTTTTTTTCTAGTTTTTTTATTATTTTTTTTATTTTTTTTATTTTTTGCTTTTATCATAAATCAAATACTGAAGCTAGTCTGAATGTTATCAACAGTGGTAACTTGGTCACATTGGGTAAAATTTGATTTGGGTTTTATTGATATGGGTTTGTCAAAATAAACGGTTTAAGGCTCGAAAGTGGCTACTAGGGGGAATTTTAGGTAAACTGGTGAAACACAAAAATTGGTATTAAAAGAAAAAGGAATCCTAGATTGCCTTGATCATCTATGTGCACTTATCAAATTTACCGTCTCAATATGTATCAACTCACACAAGTTCTAACACAAAGAATCATATGGCCTACACTCAACAATTGAAACACTTTTTATGTGAACTAACAATCTAGTAAGCTTCAAAATCTCACCAAGTAGGAATTAGGGTTGCCGGTGTGTGCATGTTTTTATTACACCATTAGCCTGTTAACCCTAACTAGACAGTTCTTAATTTTTTGTAAAACCTTGCTAACATAATTATTTTTGCTATCGTAGAATTAGACCATGACTAAGGACCCTTACATCAAACATGGCAAGACTCAATTGATATGCTTGTCGTTTTCATGTTTGATTGGATTGCTTAAAAACAATAAATTTTTTCAAATTTTCCCTCATCCCCACACTTGAGATACATTGTCCCCAATGTGTGGTATTTAAGTTAAGTGTGTGAGTTTTTTTTTTCTTCTTTGAAAATCAATTTATTCAATTAATCAACACAAACGACTTTTCCAACCCGAACCGACCCAGACACAAACGTAACGATTATCAAAATAAACTACTTAAATAGACATATCAAACACAAAACATAAAAATTAAATTCGGGTTGCCTCCCGATTAGCGCTAAGTTTTAGGTCTTCAGCCAGACCGTACCTGCGACCACTCATGGTGGTCGAGTAGGATGCTTGACTCCAGTATTCTTCAAATGATCCGGCAGTTCTTCAACTAGATCGCATTGTGGCCCAAACATTAATGCCTCAACTCTGTCTTTTATAGGATCAAGTGGATCGCCAACTTTTTTCTTCATTTTAGGTTTCACATCTTTTGTTTCCAACTTCATAATTGGCTCTTTCTTTTCTTTTAAATCCACCAATTCCTTCAAGTCCACATGCTTATCCCTATCATACTCAAAATCATTCTTAAAAGTGGTGTTCATGCTTACATGTGAAGTATAAGTAGGAACACACACGTTAGTCATATCTGCCACAAAAACCTTATGATTAACAAAATAATTAATCGACTTGGAAAATACATTAAAACGTAACTTACGAGTTTCGTAAGTCATGTCAATTGTTCCATCCCGACAATTGATTTGAGCATTCGCAGTTGCTAAAAATGGTCGACCCAATATGACATTCGGTTGCTCATTCGTTCTCACTGGTGCAAAATCGAGCACCATAAAGTCCACAGGGTAGTAAAATTCTCCCAACTTGATTATAACATTCTTTACCATCCCCCGAGGACATTTTTGAGTCAAGTCAGCTAACACCACAGTGGTGTCAACTTTCTCTAAAGGACCGAAGTCATACTGATCATATAACATACCTGGCAAGATACTAACAGCTGCTCCATAATCCAAAAGTGCTCTTTTTATCTTCAACTTCCCCACTTTTATTGGAATGATGGGTGCTCCTGGGTCACTCTCTTCCACTGTATCGGCTTTCTCTTCCTTATCTGTAACTTGTTGTGAAAAAGAAGTAAAGTCATTATCAATAATTTTAGAGTCAGGAAGGATACTAACCGAATTGATGTGAACAGTTCTCATGTTTTCTGTGTTGGTTCCTTGATGTTGAGGATTGACGTGGTATCACTCGGTAGCTTTCCATGGTTCCTTTTAATTTGAGCCACATCCTCTGCAAGTTGACCCACTTGTTTATTTAAGGCTTCATAAGCCTTGTCCCTAATTTCATTTTCTCTCTTGTTCTCTTTCATATTCTCTTTCATCATGTTCATCAAAGCATCCAACTTTGCATTTGTAGACTCTTCACCACCAAGTTGTCCCGATTGAGAATTACTTTGATAGTTGCGTGATGAACTACCTTGTTGATCCCTATGATTGTAGTTTCCTTGATTGTTTCCTTGAGAATATGAAGTTCTTTGATAACCACTTTGATTATAATTCCCTTGTTCTCGGTTCTGATAAGCTTGACCACCTTGATTATTACCTTGAAAATTAGGGTTCATCTGGTTTGAAGCATTTCCATACTGAAAGTGTGGATGATTCCTCAAACTAGGGTGATAAGTATTGGAGTTCATATCAAACTGTTTTCTCTCTCCATATACTTGATTCACCTCTTCATGTTGACCTAAAAACAACGGACACTTTGCACTTGCATGCCCCAAGTCACCACATTCATTGCATACATTAAATCCAATTGAAGCCACATCTTTAGTCCGCGCATGTCCTAACTTGGCCAATTGTCTTTCCAAAGATGCAATTC
Source organism: Flaveria sonorensis (assembly GCA_025506505.1). Lineage (NCBI taxonomy): Eukaryota > Viridiplantae > Streptophyta > Magnoliopsida > Asterales > Asteraceae > Flaveria > Flaveria sonorensis. The sequence continues at coordinate 62,992,484 of CM046435.1, read as the reverse complement.
TTTCTTTACTCTCATAATCAATGGTGGTTGACCTTGCCGGAGCGGGCTTTGACCGTCTACTAGCCGAAGCTTGAGCTTTGGAATTCTTGCACATTCGTTCTAGGAATTCCCAATCCATATCTTCATGATTAGATAAGAATGTTCCATTACTTGTAGAATACAAGTATTTCCTTTCTTCCGGTGTTAGTCCATCTGAAAATGCCTTAATCAATTCCCACCTTTCAATACCATGATGAGGACACATGCGGATCAATTCCTTGAATCTTGTAAATGCCTCATGAAATTGCTCACCCACTTGTTGTTGAAAAGATCGAATGGCCTCTCTTGCATCACTTGTCTTTCCCATAGAATAATATTCTTCAAGGAAAACCCTTTGCATCTCTTGCCAAGTATGAATACTGTTGTCAGGCAAAGTGAGGAACCATTGCTTAGCTCTATCTTTCAAAGTAAATTGAAACAATCTCAGTCTTACTTCATCTTGTGTGAAGTGGTTTCCACCGATAGTACTACATATGGCATCAAATTCAGCAAGATGTACATATGGTTCTTTCGTTGCAGTGCCTCTAAATGCAGGAAGAATGGTTAGGTAGTGAGGACGTACATCAAAAGATCTTCCCCTACGGTTTGGAGGTGCGATAGGATTCGGGTTTTCAGAAATAGCCGGTCTAAAATGGCTATCCACACCTTGTACTTGAGCTCTGTGAGGTCTTCTTGGTTGATTGAAATTATTATTGACTCCACCTCGTTTTGATTGATACGTGGTGCATTCCATCCATATTGGTTGTTCCTCCAATTGTTATTTCGTTTTGTCCATCACCTCCACCAAAATTTCCATTCCAAGCATCATAATTTGCACCGTTATAGGGTTCTTCATTGTTATTCCACTCATCTTCATAATCTTCATCACCCGTGTGAACACTATGCATACTCACATGATCAAAGTCATCTCCTTGATTGAGGTTATTTTGATTCATATTATTGTTGGGTAGTGGTTGATTCAGGTTGTTGCGGTTGTTATTTGGTGGTGGGGGTGGATTTGGGTTTTGATTTTGGTTATTGGGAAGAGGGTTTGGATTTTGAGGTGGTTGGTTGTTTCGATTATCCATGTGAGTTGAATCAGACAAACTATCAGCTGCTTGATCGATAGCTTGTGAAATTGATGTAGTTGGTAACCCTGTCGATGCAAAACACGATTATACCTTGCTGATCTTTCTATCTCTGGATCGAATACTAGTGGTGATTTCCTACCCGAATATCGAGTATGCATGCAACCTGTCACCTGCACACTGAAAACACCAAGCGTAACACGAAAATAAAAACAAATAAAATAAGACAAGTAACAAAAAAGATTTTTTTTTAAAACAAATAAAATAACAAAAATAAGATGTTAAAATGTGTGTTCCTATTCACCTTAAACTAGTTAGGGTAAGTAGGGTTGTCGATCCTCGTGGAATTAGTGGTCGGTGTATTGTACTTTAATTTATAAAATACTAATTAATTAAATTAACAAATTACTTAACTATTGCCCTCTGGCTGTGAAAATTGGATTTTTGGAATAATTAATAAATAAACTAAGAAAACAACTTGGAAAGAATCAAACTTGATTATGAAAACGATTATAAGAGAAAGTAATCCACTTCGGTTCTAGGTTTGGTTTTCAGCAATTGTTTAGTTTAACTTCATGGAAAATCTTTAATAGGGACTCTATATATGCGATGATTAAGTGATATCGATAATCAGGACTTAATGGGTCTTGATACACAATGCCAATTCAATTAGAAACCAAAACTTGCAATCATATAATTTCCGGAAGATTAAATGATATTCAAATAAAAGTTTACCAACGTCGTTGTTTAAATAATCAAAACACAAGTTAAACTCATAAAAGAACTTAACGGGTTCTAAAGTTTAATCCCAACAAAGTTAAACAAAAACAAAAACCTAATCACGCAAAACCTAATACCCGAAGTAGATCACGAGAAGATTAGCCGCTCATCGTTCTTGAATGATCTTCAAAACCGTTGTTGATTTGCATTCTGGATGATTGAATCTTGTTTTTGAGAGTTGGAATGGAGAAAAATTGATCTCAGAACGCCCAAAATTCGTCTCTAAACGTTCTAGGTCGAATGGGAATCAAGTGGTGGCTAAAACCTAAATAAAACGCGTATTTAAGGGTTTTTGAAAAGGGTCCTGGCGTAGGCTACGCCAGCCAGCGTAGCCTACGGTGGGGTGTATTCTGCTGATTTTTTACTTGAGCTGGCGTAGCCTACGGTGGCTACAGTAGGCTACGGTGGAAGCCTTTCTGCTGCACTTTGAAACTTCGTTTTTTGACCCCTCCAATGACTTGTTTTATCATGTAAGCTTCCAAATTCCTTGTTTTTCCTACAAAATCACTTCCAACTCATAGTCAACCTATTCAACTCAATCACATGCATATAAACGAATAATCATACGTAATATTTAACGTTTAAACACTTAAAATCTCATTCCAACGCACACACATCAAGTATCTTATAAAATATTATATACCCATGGATACAAGGAAAACTAAATTCTAACACGGCTCAAATTTTAATTAAAAAATCATGTTGAAACGTAAGAAGAAATACAAAATGTTATAACGCTATATTTAAAATTTTATAAAACATTATACACCCACAGTTATAAAAAGAAAACTAATTTTTGACCCCACTCATTTTAAACAAAATTTATATTAGAACATAAATAAAATTAAGTATGTCACAATGGTATATTTGAATATTTTTAAAACATTATATTCAAAATATTAAAATTATGTTTAAAAGTAATATAAAAATAAAATAATAAAAAATAATTATTGTTGTTCAATGTTTCTTATTAATATGTATAGATGAGCCCTCAAACCTAGCCCTGTTACTCTTCATTTATTTCAAGCAATGTTTTTTTTCCTTTCCAATCCGGAAATAGTTTTAATGATGTTTTTATGACAATTAGATGACGCACATTTGCATCACTTTGCATTCTAGTGAGTTGTCACATGTTGCTACAAATATAAGTAGGAAGTTGTTGTTGAGCTTAATGGCATTGATGATGGCGTGTAATTGCTACTCGGTTTACCATTGAGCAGCTGCTAAGCAACTCGATTGCCACTACTCGGTTTCCATTACTATATTGTCACATAGTTCACACTCTTCGCAGGTTGCTAAGCAGTTTTAGTTTTAATTGAATGTCTCGAATTAAAACTTTAGTTGTGGTTGGTCTAATTTAATCTATGTTAATGCGGCTTAGTTATGTTTATTACATATTAAACATGCATTATGGTTCATGCTTGTGTGACTATACTATAAACAAGATGGTTCATTTGAGATTATGAATTTTAGCAATAATTTTTTGTTTTCTAAATTTGAGTCTTTATATATAGATAACCATTTGAATCATGTATATCGTATTCTAATAATTTATTTTAGTGATACTCCAACATCTTTAATAGATAAGACAAAGGTTTCAAGAATAAATCGTATCAAAATCCATATGAATAAGTAGATGCCTAAAACTAGACCAAATGATTCTCATATAAAGGTGTTGAAATAGTGCAATGTATCATAGCAACCATTTATAGAAAAACATGACGATTAGCGGTTATAATTATCATAACTGTCATAATTATCATAACTGTCATTTGACAGTTACATGAGTGGAAATATTATCACTGACCTTTATACATTAGTAGTAACAAAGTTAGAGCATTCATATTCTCATTCGTCATCCTCATCCTTATAATTACACTAAAAAATATTATTTTTTTCTATTTACTTCTCAACTAAATTATATTTTTTATACATTTATCATTGTTTTTTCTCTATTCTTCAATCACAAACAATTTCAAAAAATATTAGTTAATTTATAAGGGTGAACAGTGTGTTGGCCAAATATAGAGATACACAATAACATTTTCTTTCTTCTTTATTATAATCATTTTGAAAAAATATTAAAAAGATTCTTAAGGATGAATAGTGTCATTTTAAATATACAGATACATGCTAATATTTTCTCTCTCATTCATTCACCATCATTTCCTATAATTTAAAGAATACAGTCGCAATTCATTGGATCATGAGATGTGAATGCTCTTATTGACCTTCGGTTGTTGTTATCCACAAAACAATATCACTACTAAAGTATACATTTGTTACCGATACAACAAAGTTGTTACCAATGACCAAAGTGTCTACCGACCTTCACTTTTACTACCGTAGACCATTTTAACTTCAAATCTTTAGTTACTACCATAGCTCACTTTTATCTAACTTTTAGGCAAGTTTTTATTCTGAAACAACTTTTAATTTACATTAAGCATGCATGCCAAAATAAACTTCTTTGTGATGACCTACCAGTTTGATCACATATGATTCATAGCCTATTAATAATCAAAAGGTAATCTTAATGTTAAATGGTTAAGAGGTAATCTTTTAATAGTATCTTTTAACTATTCAATATTAAGATTACTTTTTAACTATTAAAAGACAGTATTTTAATAACCATTAAGAGTTACCTCTTAGTGGTTATTAAGAGTCTACCAAATAACATGTAAGTTAAATATAAGGTATAACCTTTAATTTAGCTATCATATATCTTTCAGTTTGTTTGTTGATTATTGTTTTATCTTTAGTTCGAATATTGTCATAGTTAATTGATATTTTATCATTTTTATTATTTCTGGTTCATTTTATTATCATTTTTTCAATTGTAATCTCTCCACATAAATATATTTGAATTTTTGTTATATGTTACATTGAATATATCGTTTAACTCATCAATGTTGTTTTGATTATCTCTGAATTCTTTCGCTCCTACGTCCATCACTAATATATTGGAAAGAAATAGGAGTGTTTTGTTTAGCGTTCGTTAATCTGAACAATTCGTATCTTGGTTTGAGGAAAGATTGATGACGACATCAAACATATTATTATTTGTAGCGATCTTAATTAAGGGTCTTGGAACAAATACGTGTCAAAGAAAGTTGATAGCTTGATATATATTTTCTTTTAGAATCTGCGATCAAATCCTCTCCCGGCCCCTCAGAAAAATTAACTTCATTGCAAGAGCTGTCGATGTAAACTCGGATAGTGATGGTTGTGTAACGATCAACATGATAGAAGTAGGATTTGTCCTCAACTCACCCTACCATACACTACTTTTAGAGTGAGATTTAACGGGTATGTTTGTTTGATAACGACGATATTGAAGATATGTATGAATAAGACTGACTATAATATATTCTTACAGAATTGCCTTTCAGAAAAACAATATTCTTATCGAAGATTGCAACGTTTTCAAGTTGTCTATTTTAAAATCTTTTAATTTATTATGATGTTCTTAAGTCTATGGTTTTTTGCCCACGTTTCATCTTGATTGATGTTAGGGATTAAGGTGACGCGTATCAAAATAGGATATGAATAAAAACGATAAACAAACATCAATTAAAATATCGTATAATTCGTTATTTTCACAAATGTAAACTTCCACCATTGGGAAGAATATACTACTATACTAATTAAACCTCTTTGTTCATATGAAATAGTGATCAATAACAAAAGATTATAGGAATACTCAATATTGTATAGAAATAGAGGCCTTAAATAGTAAGGCACTTGGCCTTCAATGTGATTTCTGTTCGGAAAAGTGAAAATGGACTTGTGAGTTATGTTTGAAGCACTCAATAAAAGTAGCATCTGGTTCTTATCTATGCAAATTATTGAAGTATTTTTTTTTCTTTTATCCCAAAGGAATAAATTGTTGTTGCTAGTGGATACAAACCTAAGCAAGATTGAGTTCGGTTCGTTTAATTAATATTGTTCGAGTTCATGATCACGTTTTGAGTTTTATATCCAAAGTTCTAGTAATATATATTATATTACACTATATATAATTATTTCTTTTATATACAACAGTAGGTTCGTCTAACTCATCATGAGACTAAGCAAACTAGTTTATTAAGCGAGCTTCATTTTAGCTCCGGTTCATTTATAATTTACTTATTTTAGCTTCTAGCGAGTCGACTTCAAACTCTTTAGTTTATTTAAACTCCTGCTTATTGCTCGAGAACGAATTGAAAGCTTTTGTTGCAGGCATGTGGTGTTTTTAAATTTTATTTTTAGTATTTTATGGGTTAAAATTTGGCAGGAAATGCTTGAATGGTGGTCCATAATCGGTCTCTGAAGTTATGATATCAATGGTTTTCTTGTCAATTATGATTCATATTCCAGTATGGACTGAAGATAACAAAATTATTGATATCCATATACATGTGTGTGAGAATGAGTATTCAAGATAACACAAAATGAATGAGTATTCAAGATAACACAAAAACAATTAGATTAACTTCATGTAATGATCTCACACCATATATAAAAGTAAATAAACAAGAAGATTGCTTAATTAATAACTTCAATCTTGAAGAGGAAAAGAAAACAAAAACTTACATTGTTTATACATTTCGAAACCATAAACATATACAAGAACTTGCAAATATTTGTGGGGATTTGTAAATTTCATGCAATAAAAGCTTGATTACACCATAAATTGAGTTAAAGAAACCAGTAATCTTTAAAGCAACCCCAAAAAAGATTGATTGATATAATACTAGAGAGCGCGCTAGCTAACTGATCAGAGATGCATGAATGAACAAAGAACGGTTCCATAAACTTCATTTAAGAAGAGGTTACACCAAACATAAAGTCATAAACTATCGATCGTTAAAGGAAAAAACAAGACTGGTTAACATTAACAAGAAAAAGAAAGAAAAAATTAAAGATGGCTGTTGAAGCACATGGTTCTCTTCCTCAACTTCATTTGCATCCTGAAAATAAAAATAAATAAATCTAGCTTCATACACTAAACAAAAAAACCTACCAAAATACACATAATTTAAAGATATCAAAAGTAGCTTAAATACCTTAATTATTCCTTGATGCTTTGCATTTGTGGCATTCCATCCTGCTAGCATAGTTATGCACCCCACAACCTAATCTACTTCAAACCAAACAATGAACAAAGATTAAGTAACATTTCACGTAAATTTTTTGATTTATTTCATTTGAGAATTTAATTATACCTATTGCAAATCCAATCTCCGGTTTTCCAGCCTGGAACAACGCTAGCATCATAGCCATAACTTGTGGTTGAAGCAGCCATCATAGCACTATAATCTCTAAGTGTACCACATCTATAACATGCGGTCCGACTAGCGTAATTGTGTGACCCACAGTTGAATGTAGCACAATACCAATCGCCTGCCAAGACTTCGGTTCTATTTATCGCATAAGATGACACCTCATCAGGGGTGGCGAATTTGGGACAATGACATCTTTGACATGCGTCACGTTTCTTGAAGTTCAAATGCTGGCATGCAGCACACATCCAATCTCCACTACTCATTTTGTCTTGTTATAAGTTTTAGAACCTAAAATACCAATTACAATAAGAATAATCACTTATTAACTCCTTTATATATATAGTCACTAAAAAAATCAATCTCCAAAGAAAGTACTAACCTTGAGTTTAGGTCGATATCGTAATGAAGGAGTGAAGCACAAGAGCAAAAACAAAGGAAATATGATGACAATATTTGAGTTGGTGATTTTCTTGATTGGAACTTGAAGGTTTTATATACTTGCCAAAAGATTCTAAAACATGGGACCCATGTAAGAAATGAAGTATTAATATTTTTTTTCATGACATCTTTGGGTGTGTTTTCTTATGGTCTCCTTAGAATGGGATTCCAAAAGTAGAAAAGTTTCATTCTGGTTTAGATAAACCCTTGGTTCAGATAAACCTTCCCATCTATGAAAAAAATATCATCCCTACTAGCAGTCTAGCAAAATCTAAAGATGAGTATTAGTTCTTGATGATAAAATCTAGCTTGCATGAGAGAGAGAGTATCTATATTTAAGTTATTATTTAACTGGTGTTTGTATTTAACTTGTTTATCTTTACTTTAATTTTTCTTCTGAAATAACATTATGAAGTGAAAACTTTTATGAATAGTAAACCTTGTTGGTTTCTTAAATTTATCATCATATTTTCAAAACTTTTATTTTAGACACCAACTTTTATTTTAACCATTAAAACTACGTCTGATTGATAATTGTTATAATATGATTTTTGTGTTTGCGTTTTGATATCCGGGTTCGTGACGGAATTTTCCGTGCAACGCGCGTGGGGAACATTCCTAGTTTAATAAAACTGTAGAAATCTGGTAATGTCGGTCGGAAAAATTTGTTGTTCACAAACCAATCTCAGCGCGCAAGATTTACGATAGTAGAAAAGGTCACCAATTCAGTCGTAAAATAATTCTTGGTTGCAAAATGAGATTACCCAAGAATGTTTTCGCCTCCACATTTTCATTCGGAAAACCATCGCAAAGTCAATTTCGACCGATTTGCAACCAAAAATGAAATCTTAAACACTAGGTTTTCTAGAAGTACAAGTGCATAAACCTAGCAAATTTAGAATGTTGATATTTCATCAATTTCCAATTCGAAAAGTGTATAAAGTTTAATGAATTTCACTACAGTCGTTGATATTTTTTTTATAATCAAATTATGAAGAAAAAATATAGTGGTTACTTAGAGTATGAATGAATTAATAATTTTCTATATAGTAACATCGTTATGTAATTTAATACATAAAAAAGGGGGGGAGAATAACAAAGAGAAGAAAATTTTAATGAGAAAAAAATGATAAAATTAAGGAAGGGGACAATGCAAGAATGTCAATGGACAGGGAAGAGGTAACTAAATAAAGAGGCTTGAGAAAATAGATTTCATAGTTAAATAGTCAACCAATAATACCCACAACTATATTAAAATGTCACAAGATGGGTTTGCATGGGCAGTTCAGTTTGGCTGTTGCCCAATCAAAATATAGCTCAAGTTTTGTTTGAAAGTCTTTCTGTATCAAATATGACATTTCTTTTAGCAGTTTGGTTTTCAGCTCACTCGAACCGAAACCAAATGTTTATCAATCTGTTTTGATTATTCGGTTTTTGCCTAGATTATGGGTCGATTTTAGTTAAACTAAGAACTTGAAAAATCAGTACCAAAAGTCTAAAGGATCTTTCATGAAGTATAAACATTGCATGGTTCAACAAACTCTTTCCAAAAGGGTCCATAAATACATAAACATAGCATGGAAGCTCGCAATGCAAAAACACAAGTGTTAATACTACATTAAAATGTGAACAAGAGGTGGAATTGTAGCAAAAAGAACATTTTTTACAATATTAAAATTCCAAGAATGTCCCTCTTTACATGATTCCTTTTGCATTATTTGAACAAAAAGGCTTATAAGTTATTCTCTTTCTTATTATTTCCACTTTTAGTAATATATTGTGGACAATTTAATGTTAATTAAGAAGGTAAGATGCACATGATACATGCATACAACGATAGTTTTCTATCGCTCATTGGTTTCTCACATAATGGCCCCACACATGCATATATCTTCATACGTTGTACTAACATAAAAACTTTTAACTAATGTTTCTTTAAATATATAGTAACACATTTTATTATACTAATTTACAAGTTTTCTATCCATAATAGTATTGTATATTATGTTAGGGTGCTTTTTTTAAAAAAAAAATATTTTTTTACTTTTAACTGAAAGTTTTTCATCTTTTGTATCTTTTATAATTTAACATCATAACTTTTTTAAATTCAACTTTAGTCCTATGTACCTTTCATCTTTCGTAAATTTTTGTTTTACGTTTTGTTCTAAGTTTTGTTAGTTAATACGACACAACATGCAAGTGTAGTTCAATATTTTTACCATTTGTTTCACATTTTGTGAGTTAACACGACACAGCGTGCTTGTGTGTGGTTCAACATTTTTACGTATATTTTTTTCATGTTTGATAGCTTCGTTGGAATGCGTGAGTCCTAGATCGACTTAATTATACTTATATTATATGTTTTGGTCTAATTTTTCAACATTATCACACCGCAACTTCAGCGTTCGTGGTCGCTGATGGTGGTGTGATATTTATGCTATTTGACACAGTTTCACACCCCGCCACAATGCAGAAGGCTTAATGGTTTGTTATTTGATTACAATAAGCTTTAATTATGTTTTCCATTCCATGTGAGAATAAGTTCCATATGAAACAACGATGCACCAATACGAAATTCTATTCCTTTTCGCCTACGATTATTTTTGTGGCAATAATTCCAATCCCCACTCAAAGATTCAGTCTCCCCTAGCTCATTTTACAAGCAAAATTCATCTTCTATCTTTTTAAATAATATATTTCAAGATAGTTAATCAACAGTGGAAGTAGATCATATGGAAGATATATTCATTGTAACATCCGTCTCTCATACCAACTAATATTAACTTTTTTTATCTATTAGAAGCTCATGAATTTGTTTTAGCTTATAATGAAAACTTTTCTTGATGTCACTCATTCAGGACGTGGTCTTACTCAAGCGGTTTTAACATCGTAGATTATCTTTCATCCACGGGCAATACAACCAAAACATGTTGGTGGCATTTAAAGTGTATTATTTCTAATAAATCCCATATCTTTTGTATACAGTTGATATGAACAACTGACCAACACCATAAAAACAACACAAATTGGGGTTAATTCTAAATAGGATTCAATTCCATAATCCATACCTCCCTTGTGGGTACAAGCTAGAGAAATTATGAGTTTTCATAATCATAAAATTCTCAAAATCAGAATATACTGATATGGAGGACCATAAAATGGTCACTAGAAAGGTTCCCACTAATTGGTCAATATTTTGCTGACGTGTAAAGCTCTAAGTTGATTCCACGCGGGAACCGAGATGCTTTGGTGGCAACATAGGATTGGATAAGAAAGAATCCTAGTCATCATACCTTTGGACAAGATGAATATTCCTACACATGAAGAAGAGTGAGTTCGAAAGAATAATGGAGTCATCTGTCCCTCAATAATTAATAATTTTTCAAGAATCAACATCAACTCATCAATCACATGCGGCAAATTGCCGCTGTTATTTGTAATTCCGAATATTCCTTATTTAATTTCCTTTTTAAATATCTTTATGTATATAAAAGATGATTCATGCACACATGTCTGATATATGTGATGTTATAATTTATTTGAAAAATAGTTTATTAATTATTTACTAGCGGGTTAGACTCACTTTTTGTCGCGACTTGATTCTGAACGTGTATGAAAACGTCGTAATGATATATTCAAAATTTAAATATGTGAACATGTTTACATATAACCAAATAATTAAGATAGCTAGTATACATATATGTAAACATATGTAGTGATAAATTTTATGTGTTTGTTTCAATATTATCACTAGTTATAACAATAGAATAAACATAATTATTATCTTTAACTATATCATCATTATTGTTAATGCTATTATTGTTATTATCATTTTAGACAAAAGTTCTTAAGTTATTGAATTTAAACACGAGTAATGCTATTTTAGATAACTAATTTATCAAAATGATCAAAATGTTCTTTTCTTGAAAACAATAAAGAATCATTTTTAATCTTTTTAATTTTTACTTTAACCCTACCTTAAGATTTTAGTTATATCAAACAAAATTATTTCTTCCGTGTTGTGGATTTTATTTAAGCTCTTAGTTAACTTTTTGTTTATTTTAACTGAACTTATCTATTACTAGACTGACTTATAAATAAAACCTTATTTGTTATGTTTCAAGACACCTTTCATATATGATAATAAATTATTTTAATTGTCATTTAAGTTTTATCTAAGCAGTTTTTTGGATGAAGTTAACCTTTTCCACTTTCATCCCACATGAGTTAAAATATATGACTAAAATGTTCATTTATGTAGAAAAATCATATCATCGTAACTATAAATTTACCAGAATGTCATTTACCATTTTATGGAATTAGCCATTTTATGTGATGGGATTCAAGTAGAGATTGCAAAACGGATGGATCGAAATGGCTAGAAAGAGAGGTCAACAACTTATCTTAAACACGGGTTAGGTCGATCAAGTTAGTTGTATTCAAATATATTTTTTATTTGGAAGGCTATCGATTAGTTTGATTTCTTCTAAAATGAAGAGAGAGTTTAAAGACAACCTATTCTTTAAACATTTGAATGTTCTTTAAACATTTGAATATAGCTTCGATTGATTCTAAAACACCCTATTTCTTTCCAATGAGTCAAGTTGCACGCACCTCTATCGTCAAACATTTTAAGCATAGTTAACATACAAAATACACCAATGTGAAAATGACAAAACTGACAAAACACGATGAAGATAAGATAATATTGCATACATTTCTTTAATTAAAAGCAAACAAAAACAAGAAAACATATAGCATTCTTGGAGCACAAAGAATAGTTTCACACAACTTCATATACTCCTATGCCCTTGGTGATTTGCATCTATAGCATTCCACCTTACTTGCAAAGTTATGTCCCCCACACCTATACATACCCAAAAATTAGGTATTAGATCAATAAATATTCTAATAAAAACTATGAATATAGACATATTATTAACTCCAATTTGTTATTTAAGTATACGTCTAGAAGATATCCATGTGTAATCTTATTCTCTATATACAACGCTCCTTTATAATCTTATTATACACATAACCTGCTATTTTTTCTTGGTTTAAATGTTAATATATTGATCTTAGATAGTAAATTACCATTTACACATCCAATCGCCGACTTTCCCTCCAGGAAGAATGCTAGCATCATAAGAAGAATAATTACTCGAGGATGCGAATGCCATCATCACATGCACACCACATCTAAAACACTCAGTTCGGTTTGCAAAGTTGTGTGCCTCACAACTATAGCAATACCAGTCGCCCGCCAACACCCTAGTCTTGTTTGCATGAGTTGAAATTTCAGCTGGTGTTGCGAATTTAGGACACTGACATTTTTGACAAACATCGCGTTTCTTGAAGTTTGAATGTTGACATGCACTGCAAATCCAATCTCCGCTGCTCATTTTCTCTTCTGGTAGACAAATTTTATATAATTTAACGTTTAATATAATTGTAAACAACAATATTCACGACTAGTGAATGAGTAATAGTAAAATACTAACCTTGATCGAACTGGAAGAAAGTGGAAAGTAACGTATGTGTTTATATGCTAATAAATTATTGAATGATCCTCAATGGTTTATATACTTGAAAAAGATTCTAAAAAGTACTGGAGTGACTTGTAAACCCCTTTATACTGATGCATGCAATATTCATTTCTTCTTTTCATTTTAAGCTTTTTTAAAAATGTATAATTAATAGCTTTAGTAAACCCGTGTATTATTCGGTTTGATTAAATAAAATACTAAATAAAATAAAAATTATTAATTATAAAACGATATACTAAGACATGATATGATTGGAATTACGTATAAATAATAACTATAAGTAATAAAACAATAATATTAACTTTTTAATTTTTTTTTTCAAAGATAAAGTAAATATTTTGTTTCAAAATAACGTTTTAAAAAAAATTTATTTCTAAAAATTTCCTTACTATAACTTCATATTTTAATTATTTTTTTATAAAAAATTACTTTAAAAAAACCAATTTTACAAATATTACGTAAAAACAGTTTGATTTTCTAGAAAAAAATTAAAAAAACCAATTTTAAAAATATTACGTAAAAATAGTTTATTTTTTAGAAAAAATTCTTTTTATAAAAACTATTCTATAGAAATAATATTAATAAAAAAATCTCTTCTATATTTATTTAAAAACTAATTATAATGTAAAAATGAATAAATAATATTATTAGTAATTAATTTAGTTATATAATAGCAGAGAAGCGAAAAAAGTTTGATGATAATGAATGTGATGCTGACACGTGGCACTCCTATTTACTCTTTTATTAGAATAGAAAGATAAATATAAATAGGTAAAATTAAATATCGTATAACCTTTTAAGTTGTCTAGAAATATTGTTCAGAAACTTTATATATATAGAAAAAGTTTACTATACAAAGTGCTATATCCGTGCGAAGTGTACGCAGCTATCACGCAAGAAGAAATGTTACGGGTGGAATTATAACGCAAATGTTAAAATTAATCACGTAGAGATAGAATTATCGTGCAAATGTGAAATTATCACGCAAGAATGTATTATTACGTGATAATTCCATCCTTATGTGATAATATCAAGCAAATGTAATCCTTTTTGCGTAATTATTTCTTATTATTGCGTGATTATTATGTGTTCTTGCGTGATAATTTCACCACCAAACTTTGTACACTTTTGCACGCAAAATTTATTTTGTATAGTAACATTCTCCTATATATATAATTGTGTAACATAACTTAAATTAACACAACAATGCTTGTAAAGTTTCTTTTTAGGATATTTAAGTTAAAAGTTAATTATCTTTACATTATTGATGTTTTGTTGCTATTAAAAGGTGTTTATATATTAATTTTGAAACAGAGTGAATCAAAATATAATACTCTTGGATTCGAATACATATTTAATAAGGTTTTCATTAGATATTAAAGATATTCAAATATTTTATTATAAAATCTTTTTATATATCAGACTGTCAAAACAGCCTACTAATGTGTGTTTATAAAATGTATTCATGTAGATTGTAGAGTAAGTGTTGTGTGAATAACAATATTTTATACTTAATTAACACTCTATGACATTGTAATACCTTATTAATTAAGAGTCTTAGGTTTATGAATACATGATCATGAACTACACATCCTATTTCAAATAAACTCTTTGGAATTGGATTCCAAAAGGTTTCAATCTAGTTTCAGATAAACCTCCCAATATGTTTCAACTCATGAAAATGTTACATCTTCATAGTTTGTTTTTTATTTATCTTTCATGAATATTTGGGGAAAAAATCATTTTTCTTTTAGTTTGATAACTTGTATGGGAAGCACATATGTTTCTAGGAACAAACTTACCAAAATACCCCAATTTACATGATTCGCTCATGCATTATTTGACCAAAGGTCTTCTACCCATTTTTCTCTCACATGGATGGCCCCACTTGTGGGTGACATGGACTCCACGTATGCATACACAGATACACTACAGACACACGTAGACCATATTCATAATGAAACTTGTTAGATTCATATGCACCATTAAACGAGTATCAAAACATAAAGAATTTTATTGTCTTCCATATAGGAATAAGTTCCTCATAATGCAACACGTTGCTAAATTCCTCTTTTCATATGTCAACTGTCATGCTGCTTCTTAACTTAACAAAGTTAAATAAGTTATTCTAATAGGATTTTCATAAGAGTCATCTTCAAGTGTAAAACCAATTTAAAATTTTCAAACTATGTATCCGTATATTTTTTATAATTTAAAAATGTGTATATTATACACCCAAGGCCCGGCCTTCATCACAGTTTACAACTTCACTTTTTGTTGAATCGTGGACTCGTCACCTACATAAATGCAATAAGTGTTGTATACCATTGCACAATCCAATATAACATCAATAAACCATGCACAGTGAAACAAATATTCATTAAGCTAATAAAAGGATTGATTTGGGTAATATTAGTGTTCTATATGTCGCCTCCTGCTTGTAATAAGCTGACATATTCACGAATGGGCTCTCGTCTTCTCTATACATAAAGTTATGCTCGAGTTTTAGTGTCCATGCTAAACCTCTAGATGAAGCTATGAGAGATGGTATAGTTTGGCGTAATCAAACATACTATGTATTCAATGTAAGGAATGGTAAACACACCCACTTCAAGGAACTAAAAATTGCATATACGCACACCTTTATTCTTTGAATTGCAATAATTCTTAGAAGAATTTATCATGTCATGTGCTACAACAAATAGCCATTGCTTTTGCAGTTTGGATATTTGTTGAGTTTTTCATGTTTCATGGTCATTAGTCAATAACTTCATCTCCTCACACTCATAGTTTCAAATAATTTATGATTTCTTATTAAAGCACGAGTAACTAATAAAATCTCATCAGTTTAAAAATTGATTTTAATTCAATTTATAAGGAGATTGAATTCATATTAATTAATTCTAAATCTACATGGGACGTTTGATTATCCTGATGAATCTATATAAACAAGTCGTCATATTAAACGCATCATACAAACAAACACCAAATCACATTAAACATTTTAATTAACAAGTATGTTAAATTTTTAAAAAAAAATATTAAAAAATAATAATGACGAAATATTCATGGATTACAAAAACTTACATACTTTTTCCCTATATCAAAATTACAACAACACCCTCTTTAATTATTTTATGCATTGGACAACCCTCACTCATGAGGATGGCACATAAGATTGACATATTGACCATATTCGTGACCATCTATGTGCATAAAGAATATGTTATCACGTTCTTTTTATATGAAGAATATGCATCTTTATATTATTCTTTTCGCTACAATAATTCATAACCCCACTTAAAAATTCATTTGCACGTGCATGCTCATGCTCACACATTACATATTTTATCCTATAGTTGATGTATACGTATACATTCATGTGTATATAATCCATGTCTCCTTAAAGAAATCGTATAACTACTACCAACTTGATATATGTGACCACTATTACAAGCAAGTGGTAGGAATGTGAACCCGCCACTAGGTTTAGATGACTAGAATTCCTTACTTATACATAGCGCGAGTAAGCTAAAAATGTATACGAATCATATGTTCTCCCAATTAAGTATATGTTGATGTATAATGTAACGAATGCATGCCCACAACAAGAGGTTGGTAACTTGAATGAGATGTCTTTATCAAAGATTCTTGTTGTGTTATGCCTTTTTAGTTTCTAGGTTTCAAAGTCGGTACCTTTAATAATTCAAGAAAAAGGTGTGGTTTTGATAGATGATCGAACAAGAAGATTGATCGATATTCTTCATTAGATTGGAACGTGGTTTGTTAATAGATGTGGTGCTTGATAAATGCATACCGATAATGGTCCAAGAAATATTCGTAACACACGGTTATAAGAAAAAATAATGGTGCCAAGAAACCAAGGTGTAGACATGTACGTCTTTGTTGTAGACACGATAGGATAACGATAGCCATATTTTGTATGGCGAGAAAGAGCTAGAGCTTGACTCGCTACTAGTTATTGTGTCAAGTCAAAGTCAGTTCCAGCCATACTGAGACCTTAATGTTTAGTTATGTGTTGGGTTGTGATTTGATGATGTAAAATGCTCTAGTGGTGCAATTTCAGGTCTTCTTGACCCAAGATCAATGCTTAAGAAGGAAAAGGACATGCTGAAATAGTTGAATCATTATGCTTATTATTAAGTGTGTTGATAGAAAAATTATAAGAAATCTACTTGTTATAGAGGGTAAAATACGAATTATTTTAATAAAATATTAAGTTCCGACCAGATACACTTTGTTGTCCTAAGGTTGCCCTCAATGCAGCCATCTCGTTCACCATCCATGGTGAGTTGTCATCTCGTTCAATAAGTGAATTTTTTTCTAGTGATCCGGTTGTAAAACTAAAGAAAAAAACCAAAGATGTTCAATAACTGTACATGATCAGTTTATCGGATTACTACTAAAGAGGTGACACACACCGTGGTAACATTACAAGATGCTAATCCTCCTGCTCAACAAATCCACTAGTGAATTCACTCTAACTAAAACGAACTCAATTGTTTGTTCAACACCTACATCCCGAAACTAGAACTCAACACTGAACGCACAAGATACAAGATGACGAACTGAACGATGACAGCAAAACACTGGTAGGCGGCCGCTTGGTAGCAGTAGGCAGCCGATTGAGAGAGAGGGGCGGAGGATTACGGTTTTTGCATTAACTCCTTTAATTGTGAATGTTTTGCTCATTAACTTTACAATATGCAACAAGTGTAACAATAACACTACAATAACAATGTTATAGCATCATCTTCTCATCCATATGATATAATATTCAAAAAAAAGTATAATATTTTATTACGGTTTAAGTTGCCAATGTAAAGTTAACAAGGAAGGATATGGCGACAGTGTCATATCTATGGCGGTGAGGTTAAAAGAAGAAATTGATAGAAAACCCCGTGTTTAAACCTAAGGCCTGCAATCAACACTTGTAAAAACTGCTTACAAAATAATACGTACAAAGTATCACCAATGATGATTTAAAAACCAACGGTTTAAATTCATCAAATCACTATTCATGAGGTTGTACTTTAAAAGTAGGTATTCGTTATTCATATATACCCTAACAATCATAAAAAGAATTATATACGCCCAATTAAAACTAGTAATATCACAAAGCCATTGAAAACTAAATAAAATATAAAATTTACCCATTTTATTAAAAACAAATATAAAACTGACGGTTTTATCCTAATTTATTTTTTCTAAAATTTTAAATATTCACATTACCCTATATGTTAAAAGAAGAACGGAAGGAATAGTAATTTTGAAAATCAGGTCCGTCCGTTTTGATCTGTGGTGGGAAATGCATGTTCTCTGCTACGTGTTTATCTAGGGTGGGAGATGTCCTGGTGTTTCTCTGCTACGTGTTTCGCTGCTTCGTTTTCAGTACCCACGTGTCTCCTTCTTGAAAAGAAAATAGTGAGGTAGAGTAGAGATAGAATGGAAAATCAGAAGCTGTAATAGGGAGGAGGGAAAGAATGCACTCTGCCCCCTTCCCATATATTTCTATTGAAACAAAAGGTTTCTTGTGTTTCGTGTGATTTTTTTTGGTTGTGTTGCTGGTGGTCGGCGGTGGCGAAGGCAACAGTGACGGTAGTGGTTTCATCATTTGTTCTTCTCTGTGCCCTGCCTGCCGGCCTCCCCTCTTCGGTCGAGGTAGAGGAGGCAGCGGTCTCCCCTCCATGTTCAGTTCTGCCGGTGGTCGGACGGTGGTGGTGGGTTCCGTCGTTTGGTCTGCCAGCAGTTTGTCTTGGAGTCGATGATGGTCTCTCTACCAGAGAGAGCTAAACGGTCATCGCCGTCCGTGGGTGGCGTCTGTGGTGGTTTTTTTACCGCATTTGTGACGGTGGTGATGACGACGGGGCCGATTGTCGGTTCGTGATGGGCCTCTTTGTCACACCCTCAAAATCCGCGTGCGGGGTTTTACCGCGAGGCGCGTGACATACCAGGATCTCAGTCATTAGTTACCAAGAACGACTCTATATGATTAATAAACAAAACCAGAGTCAACGTTTAAAATACTGCGGAAGCGTTTTTAAAACTGGAAAACCCAAAACAAGTAATATGTAACGAGAATGCGCAAAACAAACGCGCCCCAAACACAAATGTATAAAATGAAAATAATCCCAATTTGTAAACAATGCAAATGTAGACAACTCAACAATGCTGACGTGCGTGCTCCTAGGCAACTGGCAACCTTAACCTGAGAATAGCATACTAAACAAGTCAACACATGGTTGGTGAGTTCAAGAGTTTGCGTTAAAATATAAACCAATCAATAGTTTTCAGAGCATAAGTAGTGTATTGCAATAGATAGCTAGTCTATTAACATAAAAATATTAATCATAGTGATCTCGCGATTGAAGCTGACTGTGATACGTTTGTTGCCTCCCGTCACGACTTACCAGGTCGTGACGAATATGTGATAGGACAAAATTGCACCCGTTTGACCTCGAGTCGCACAGGTGGGGCTCGTCAGACCCAGTAGTACTACCCAAAATTTCCCCGCTAGTCAATATTAACAATCCGAAAGTGTGAGGACTTTCCATGGTAAACAACACTATATCAATATTATACACACTCATAAATAAAAGCGTTTAAACAGTATGCCATCTCCCCCAAAAGAGATTTATGTAAAAAGAGTGGGGCAAGAACTCACCTGATGCGCGCAAGAATTAACCTAGAGCTTAACTTGAAAGAAAAAGACAACCTTCAAAGGTCACCTAGAACACAAGAGTACATAAGTACGTGTAACAAAACACACGAACCCTAAGTGCTCTACAAACCAAGGAACTCAGGTTTAAGAAAGACAAGACACATTTGACCCAGTTGACCCGTTGGACCCGTTGGTGACATTATAGGTGATAATTCATTAAACTAACACAACAGCATATCATACATCAACATACCACTTGATTACATATAGCACATCACCACCACATGTACTACCTAGATCATCATATAACTAGATATCATACAAATCATGCAAATCACAACAGCCAAACAGATAACAACCCAATCAACATTCATACAACATAACAACACATTTAGTCACCTTAGAACCCATCCATGAACACACTAGCATGATCCTAATATCCCAAACATGCTCAAATCATCCAATTCAGGATTTGCACAATTAAAGTTTCCCTTTTGGGAAGTTCATCCCAAATTCATCAAACTCACACAACATTCATGATTCATCAATTATATACCATTTCAAGTCCATGACAACATCTAAACATGATCAACACACCTAATCATCATGATTCATCAACTTTCATACCCAAAAGTTACTATCTTTAGTAAGGTATGAACTACAACATGCATTCTTGAATTCCTAACATTCATATCAACATCTAGCATCTAATCATCATCACAAACACATCCATAACATTCACACATCATCCAATCACCAATTCATGCAAAATAAGTTACTATTATTAGTAACCTACGAACAATGCACCCAAATCATGGCTTTTCTTGTAAAATCGACGTTAACTAATATATATACATACAACTAACAAATCACAACATCAAACAACCATTATTCAACATCCAATTTGATCCAAATTGCCTCAAACTCACGGCCAAGATACCCTATGAACAAACAACCAAATCCAAACTTTCTTGCATAATCAACGTTAACTAGCATCACACACAACCTAACTAACATCATAACATCACCAAACGAACAAGAATTAACATCCAATTGCAGATTTCGAACTAGGGTTCGGCCACCATGAAAAACCATCAAAACATGCAAAAATCTAACCTTTAAACGTGTAATGGCTTGCAATTGATGATTCTAACTTGTTGTATGCCTTGAAATCGATCAATTCGAATGTGATTGCTTGTTCTTGGGCTGAAATCGCAGGTTTGGGTGTGGGAGTCGATCGCGGGCCGAGGGTGGGATTAGGGTTGGAGTTTTTTTTGTTTTATTAATTCAATTTTGCATAATACCCTTTAACCCTTGCTTTTGTATTTTATAAAATTAAGCTTTTTGAATAGATTTAAATAGTTTTTAACTACTAAACACAATTTATTAATCACAAATAACAATCATGCATAATTCCCATTTATCACAAAACACACGAATAAATATGCACGTTTTCACGTTACGCGATAACATACAGTTAACATTCAAATCACATAAGCATAACTTAATAATCACATTGTTAACTAATTATCATCAATTTAACATTACTGATTATTGTTAAGTCACCAACGTTCAACGACAACCAGTGTGTGCTCCCAACACGTGTATGCAAGACTTAACGGAAACTAACGGAGTTTGGTAACGGAAAATTACCGATGTCACATTATCCCCATGTTAAAATTTTTGTCCCGAAATTGCGTTACATGGTGAGTGATCCATCACTGGTCTACTGCATTGGCACAAGGAAATCGAAATCGTGTGAGTTTTGGATGAGTTGTCACATCATCCCCATGTTGAAAGAAATTTCGTCCCGAAATTTAATCAATACCTTCACCAGTTGGCATCGTTCTTTTCGAATAGCTGAGGATACTTAAGCTTCATTTGTCTTCACGTTCCCACGTGAATTCTGGTCCACGTCTTGAGTTCCATCGAACTTTGACAATGGGTATCTTGCTTTGCTTAAGCGTTTTCACACCTCACGATCCATCACTCACTTCGACAGGTTCCTCCTCAATGAAACGTATTGTTCGTCTACTTGAACTTCTTCCAGCGGTACGACCATCGTTTCATCCGTTAAACATTTCTTTAGATTTTGAAACATGGAATACATCATGGATTCCACTCAATGAATCAGGTAAGGCTAGTCGATAAGCCACTGAACCAATTCTTTCCACTATCTCAAATGGTCCAACGTATCTCGGATTACGTTCCCTCGCTTACACCAAACCGAACTACGCCTTTCCATGGTGAGACTTTCCATAAAACTTTGTCACCAACTTGAAATTCCAAAGGTTTTCCGTCGCTTGTCACATAGCTTTTCTGTCTGTCTCGCGCTGCGGCCATGCGGTTTCTTATCTGAACAATCTTCTCATTTCTCGTGTACTAACTCAGGACCCTTAATTGACTATCACCAATTTCAGCCCAGCAAACTGGTGATCTACACTTTCTCCCATATAAAGCTTCAAATGGTGCTGCCTTTATACTAGTGTGATAACTGTTGTTGTAAGAAAATTCCACCAACGGTAGGTGAACTTCCCAGTTATTCCCGAAATCAATCACACCAGCACGTAACATGTCCTCCAAAGTCTGTATAGTACGCTCGCTTTGACCATCATCTGTGGATGATAAGCAGTACTCATATCCATTCGTGTACCTAAAGCTTTCTGCAACGACTGCCAGAAGTGTGATGTGAAACGAGAATCGCGATCAGAAATAATTGAGATTGGTACTCCATGCCTCGAAATGATCTCCTTTCAGATAAGTCGGGTTAACTTCTCCATCTTATCTGTTTCCTTTATCGCTAGGAAATGAGCAGATTTTGTCAATCGATCCACGATAACCCATATTGTATCGCAACCCGTAGAAGTCGCGGTAACTTAGTATAAAATCCATTGATAATTTGATCCCACTTCCCCATAGGATCTCGGGTTGTTGTAATAATCCAGATGGTTTCTGATACTACTCCACTTTTACCTTTGAGCAGGTCCGACACTTGCTCACATAAGTAGCTACATCTGCTTTCATGTTAGGCCACCAATAGTGCGCCTTCAAATCGTGGTACATCTTGTCAGATCCAGGATGTATAGAATACTTGGACTTGTGACTCGCACTCACTCACCAAGTCTCTCAGGTCTCCGTGGAGA
>CM046435.1:61059908-61169322 GCA_025506505.1 Flaveria sonorensis | reverse complement strand
GAAGAAACCAATACCTCACTCGCTTATTCATTACGGGCTATGCGTTTTGTATGGTCTAACTGTCTTTTCTATAAAGACCACATTTGTCAATTTTCCTTAAGGGCGTATTTGTGTCTTACTCTAGCTTAATATTGGGATGGTAGAAATCAGAGCACTATGGAAGCATCCGAAACATTTGGAATGAGTATTCGAGTACGAGATTAGTTTCAAAATTTTTACACGTGTACGTGTGATTTGGTGATACCCGCTCAATTGCCGTAAATCATAATCATATACTTGTTTACTCGGAACATATACCTAAATTAATGTAGGTTGTTTTTATTTTCCTCTAATCTTTGGCTAATAGTACTTCACTATAGTATCTTTACATGAAAAATAATTTCTTTCAGATATGTATTTATAGATCGTATTTAATGAAAGTATGATTTTTTTTTAGTTTTATATTATCATTTATTTACATTTTTAGATGTTTCCAACATTTTAATGAAAATGATGATATGCAGGTACTCTAGAATATATTTAAGTTTATCACAATTTTAATAAGAGTTAATTAAGTAAATGGTCCCTGTGGTTTATAGAAATAACAGGTTTGGGTACTAAAGGTTTTTTATAACCAGTTGGGTATTGTGTTTTCAAATTGTAACGAGTTAGGTATTAACACTAACATACGTTAACTTTTTTGTTAAACCTAAGGATATTTTCGTCTTTTCACTTGAGAAGGATTACTAATGTAACTTAAGAGACTGTTTATGTCTTCATATATATAAGGGGTGTTTTTTGTAATTTACTATATATATACACAACAGATACTATATATAACACACACATGTATATATATTTAATATTTTCACCACCGCCGCCAGCCCCTACCGTCGGGTCCCATCGCCGGCCACCATCGCCGCCCCACCGTCGGCCACCACCCTCCAGCCCCCCATCGTCAGGCCCCACCCCGTCACATCGTCCTCACCACCACTATCTTCTCTTTAAATCAAACACAACACCGTCAATGCCATCTTCATCATCGTATCGTAGACATCATCTCGCCATCCATGGCACCATCCACCGTCGATTCATCTCCGGTTAACCACCGCTGCTGCCAAGAATTTCTAATTAGGTAATGTTTAATTTGGTTTTAGGGTTTTAAACAAGTCACGGGAGGTTGGGGGAACTACCGATGTGTTTGGATCTGGTTGTGGTAGTGTGGTGTGAGGAAGGGTGCAACCAGTTAATGGTGGGCGGTGATGGTGATCTGAATGCGAGTGGGGGTGAGACGGATTGGTTGGGTTGGGGGTTAACAAGCGAAAGGGAAGGGGATTTGGTGAGATGATGCTGATGGTGTGATGGTGGAGGTAGGGATGATAGTGATGGTGATGTTCCGATGCTGGTGATGATGCAGTGATGGTTTTGATGTGTGACGGTGATAATGTGACGATGATGGTAATGCTGCGATGGTGGTGATGATTCGATGATGGTGGTTACTGTGGTTAGATGGTGGTGATTGTAGTCTTCGTGTGTGTTCGGTGGTGGCCGGCGAGTAGAGGGTTGGGTGGTGGTTACGGTGGGTAGATGGTGGTGGTAGTGCGTATATGGTGGTGATATGGCTGACGGGGAAAGGGGTTGGGTTTTTAAAAGTTATATGTAATTGCACTAATGGTCTCTGGATAAAAGAAATATATAAAATTAAAAAAAATAGTCCCTTAATGGGTATTTTAGTCATTTCACTTAAATTTAACAGAAAAACTAACGTCTGTTAGTCTTAGTATCTTAACTCGTTACAAAATTTAACACACAATACCCCAACCTGTTACAAAAAAAAACTAGTACACAAACCTGTTGTTTTGAATAAACCACATGAACCATTTATGTAATTAACTGTTTTAATAAACTTAAAATTACGTAAAAACTAGAATGGTAACAAACAAATAGTCATCAAAATACCAATGAGTATTTTCTTAGTAAACAAACAAGTATGCTCTGATATGTAATTATCTAATATATACCAATGGGTAGTGAATTGAATATGATATACAATTTTACAAACTATTATCATACATGCTTTATATGTTCGACTACTATAAAAACGACTGATGTAATAGCACACGCCTATGACAAAAAAACATATGTTTATGAGTTTTTCGCCATCTATACAACCCGTATGACTATTGATGCCGTATAGTAACATCCTTTTTTATCAATCATCAAATCATCAAATACTAATAAAACAAAATATTATTGTCACATGTTATCTTCTTAAAATCATTTTGACACATGTCATCTTATTACAATTATTTTGTCACATGTTACCATAACAAGTCAACCCTTTATAATAACATTAAATGCTAATTATGTTGTATATCATTTCCTAATTGATAAACAATAAACAAATAACTAATCAATAAAAAAAAACATGTTTCTTTTTATTAAAAAAGTTAACTTTTTTGAAACAACATTTTGTTAACGATGAAGTTTTTTTAATACAAAGATTTTTTTAAATGACAATTTTAAAAATCATTTTTATAAAATAAAATGCTCTAAAAGCTTTTTTAAACAAGGCATTTTAAAGACAAAAGTTAAAAAAATTGTTATTGTTTTATTACTTGAGATAGTTAATTATAAAAAAATTTTATATATATATATATATATATATTATCTCAAATAATAATTTATAATTTATAAATATTGATCAATAGTTTTTAATTTAATAGTTTTATTCAACTCGTGTAATACACGTGTGTCTGCACTAGTATTTTTATATACTACTTAGTGTTTTAAAGATCTCGATCCTTATAAATATCTTACCATGTCAATTTCGCCTTTAACAATATTCAAACGTACAAGCTTAATTGCTAGATGTACAAGTGACAATAGCGTCATAGCATCAAGATAGTTTGTACTCTAGAATTACGTGATGATGTAGGGAAACTTGTAGAACGAATAATGCTCGAATCTCGAATGGTAACTGCTGAATCGATAATAGCGACGATTACGGGCTTTTCAGTCTCAATCTCGATCTCAATCACCATAATAATCTCCACTATCACACACATTCACGCAATTTCGTTTTTTCCGTCTGTTTATGTAATTATGTTGATGAATTCATGAGAATTTCGATTTCGTTGTGAAACGAGGTTAAATCGATGGAATTAGTGAGTATTGCCGTCAGTTCTCCAGTGGTTAGGATCTCTCAGACGAAATTTTCCGATTGCTTCTTTGTTCCGATTCGGAGGAAGAAGACGATCGTCGATCGGAAGTTTGTATTCAATTCTACGAGTGATTTCTCAAATGGCGCTTCAATTGATCACAGAATTCAAGCTGTTCATCTGGAAGAGGTAAAACTAATTCAATTGTTGTTTGAGAAAGTTTTGATAAGTGCATAATTGAACTGCGTATCTACTGTTATCGATTGAATGACTATCAATTTGGCCACTAAATCGGCTATCACATTTGTATTCAGTGAAAACAAGAGCTGATTGTTGCAAAATAGCGAAGTACGGATGTTGTTCTTAAAGTTTCTCCAGATTTGAAGTGCTATAAATTTGTTGTGAAATGCATATTTACTTATTGACTACTTGGAAATGAATTAGTGAAACTATTCAATTCTGATTTTACATTTTTAACAGTGTGTAATGCAGTTGTTATGATCAGCATACTTTTACCATTTAAGAAGTAATTTCTAAGACAGTGATACTTTATTTGAACAAGATTACCTCTATCAAAATCTTCATTTGTATACTCAATCCATCTCTAGTTACTTCTCAGCCAGATTTTGTACTAATAACTTATCAACCATAATTTTTGGTTTGTAGTACTTGTTATCGTATATAATTAATGCTTCTCTGGAAAGCATTTACCATCCACAACGATCACAAACACTAATATTAACAAATACTTTCTTGATTTTTACCTATAACAAGTAAGCGTCTTTACAGATTCCATATTTCCATATGTTAATAACAAATCCTCTGCTTTCCAGGGAAGTGATACTTTAAAAAGCAGAGTTTAGTTTCCTGTGATTGAATATCTCGTACATAAGATCCCAACTGCATATGTTTGATGGATTTTATCAGCTTGCCTTAAGTATATGAGAGTCCCACTGGTGTTACTGTCACCTTCGGTACCTATCTTAATAGGTGTACTTTTGGTTGTTTACCATCTAATTTTTGATAACATATTTTCTTCTGAATCATGATTTGTTGTCTTATTCCTTTTCACTTAACTACTTTTAATGAGCAACTCTAGTAAATGTTATACATATTTTAGGTAGCTGCTGGCAAGCCAAAATCTTTAACTGGTTTGGTAAGAGATGTTGACTGGCCTTCTCCGAGTGATGAAATCCCATTTTGGAAGAGGAAGTTACACACTCATGATGCCAATCCAGAGATTCCTGTTAACATAGAGAGAGATTCTGATCTTTTGCATGTTATTCATGTGACTGCTGAAATGGCACCAATAGCAAAGTTGGTGGTCTTGGTGATGTTGTAACTGGGCTAGCTCGTGCATGTTTATTACGTGGACATAAAGTTGATATTATGCTTCCTTTTTATGAGTGTATCCAGAAAGACAACATTCAAGAATTGTCATTAATGTCTACATACAATTCATATCATGATGGAAACTGGATACAGACTAATGCATACAGTGGATTAGTTTCAGATATTCCAGTGATATTTATTGAACCAATGAACCAATTCTTTAAGGGTGAAGATGTATATGGAGGTTCATACAATGAGTTGGAAGCCTATTTATTTTTCAGTCGTGCATGCCTTGAATGGATGCAGGTTTGTAGCTTGTTATACACATTATTCTAGTTGTGATAATTTGTAAATCTATCTGTCAAATATTTAACTCTAGAGTGAAAAAAATGCTTACACTCCAGTTGACCAGTTCCTTTTGTTTGAGATTCTGATATCTTTGGAAATATGATTACTCTTCATAGATCTAGAATATTATCTATGATGCATCTAATAATTTACACAGTTACACGTTACCTTCAAGTAATCTGAGAATATCTTTAAGAAGCCATTGATTAAATGCAGGTTACTGGAACACAACCTGATATTATACATGTCCACGAATGGCAGACAGGTGCACTACCACTGCTCTACTGGGACATGTACTGTTATCTTTCACTTCAGGTATGACCTTAGTTTGAGGCTGTTCTCTATTTTTGTGGGATCTCAAAAGGTTCTAAGAGAATCCATTATTTAGTAAAATTATAATTTTTGCTTTGTAGAAACCAAGAATAGTATTGACAATCCATAATATGGAGCATTATGGAGAATGCAGGTATTCTTTTTATTATTGATGTATTTGGCACTTGGTTATTGATACATATTATTTGTTTGCTTTGTGTACTTGCACATACTTATGATATCATTTTCCTTATTTCCTATGTATTTTAGCAGTTTCATACCTGATTATCACATATTTTTGAATTAACAGCATCTTATCTTTGATAACATTAGAGTATCTTAAAATTTTGTTTATGCAAGCTAACAGTCTCCCAGTATTTAGATAAAATCATAACTGAAAATACTTTGGTTCTTTTGGCAGACAAGAGCAGCTCAATAAGTGTGGCCTTGATGGATCTTTATATGCAACTATTGACAAGGTAAGTCATAATATTTAGTGTGTGTCATCTCATCTCTCATAAATGTATGCATTACTTTCTTTGTTATGAAATTGCAATTAAAATTAGTCATCTTTGAGTTGTAATAAAAAGATGCCCTTTTGTGTTACCTTATTTCTTTTAACTATATCTGGTGGAGAAAAAAGTAATTTCTTTCTGTATCTCTCAACTAATAGGCGATTGATGATCGAACCATTGGCCACAACCCTGAAAGGCTGAGTTTATTGAAAGGAGCCATTGTGTACAGCAATTCAGTAGTGTAAGTCGTTTGTGGATTTCTGCAGGCAATTCAATTCGACTAATATAACATAATTACACGTATACTTGATAGTTATTCACCATGGTAGGTATCATTCAGCCAATCTCTTCGATTTAACACAATGATAAAATTAAGAATTGTGTAACTTTGTATTCATAGATGTCATAAACAGCCAGCAAATATATGTCCTTCGAGGTGCAGTGAGGACAATAAATTAAATATGATTTGACAATATGTTTAAGCAGTGATTATGATTCAACATATTCGGTGTATGATTTGTTAATACTTGATATACCAAAATTTAAAACCAAAATAAAATGTATTCTTTTGCCCAAAAGAAGAGTGTTTCAATCTTACATTATCTATATTCAGTCATGTCTGATTTCATTTATGTCCTTGAACCTGTAATTTCGTTCCTTGAAATCTCTTTAGTAATATTTTTCTTTTTTATGCTGTGGAATCATTACTAAACCAAAGAACAACAAAATCAGGGGGATCACTAGAGTTGAGAAAATTCAGATTAGATATCTCAAATTAGATGGGTAGAATGTTGCAATTTAAACAAACAAAAAAAGTATATCAGGATCCTAGGGTAATCTTATTTATAGTCTCTTCCTAAATTGAGTCAGTGCTACTATGGAATTTATATCTTGAAAAACTGTAATTAATTATTATGCTTCTTGCATGCGCGCAAGCATGCGCACACACACATAATTTCCGAGTTCATAATGACATATTATTTTTCTTTTTCCAGTACAGTCTCTCCAACTTACCTTAATGAAACACTTTATTCTGGATGGCTTGCAAGTGCTTTGCTAACAAACCGTGACAAGTAAGCATATTGGATACTTAGTTTATTCTACTCATGTTGCCACTTCGTTAAAACTGAGCACCTATCATCATTTGCTGCAATAGCTTTTAACTTTTCTTTTATTTTTTTGTTTGAAATTTATAATCAAATCATTTCTTTTTTACGACATGGTGCTAAGTTGCATATTGGATTTTCATTTTACTTCAATAACCTAATTGTGTAATTATCATCTATTGTAGATACCATGGTATTCTAAATGGGATTGATACTGTAATGTGGAACCCTGCTTCCGATGTTTTCTTGCCTGCCAATTATCATGGTAATATTCATCTTAGTTTTTGTTCATATTCCTTATAGCTTATCAAATAAATGCACTCTACTAACATTATGCCCTTTTAATTTGGCTTAAACATAACAAGATTATACGGTCTTAAATAGTTCTATTTTATAAAGAGAAAAGCACGAAAACATTCATTTTATTGGTGTGTTATACCTATATATGCCTGTCAGAAACATATCACTCATTTTATCAACTGAGACTCATGTATAAGACTTTTTCCCATCAGTATTGACTTCAACTAATGTGACACGTGACACCATATCATGTATAGATCCATGTATAGATACACAACCAAAGATTTGCACATCTCATGGCTATATTTGAACTATTTTGACATGATACATACGTATAACATACTTAGAAAATTGACTGCTTTCGTGATTTTCTTTGATAAATATAATATATAATGTAAGTTCAATGCATTAACATTTTGCCCATCTAATTAAGCTCACAACACTGATGAAAAGCAATTATGCAAACAATATCTCCAAAGGGGGCTTGGTTTGGCCTATGAAGGCAGGGTGCCTTTAGTTGTTTGCATTTCTAGATTGGTTGCTCAAAAAGGTCTTCATCTAATTAAACATGCAATCAGTCATATTGAAAAACATGTAAGTTTTATGATATGTTATATTACTACTACTTATAACATATTCATCCTGAAAATAAAATATTCAAATTATATATGGTCTTC
This sequence comes from Flaveria sonorensis, assembly GCA_025506505.1. Classification (NCBI taxonomy): domain Eukaryota; kingdom Viridiplantae; phylum Streptophyta; class Magnoliopsida; order Asterales; family Asteraceae; genus Flaveria; species Flaveria sonorensis. The sequence continues at coordinate 61,161,592 of CM046435.1, read as the reverse complement.
TTCCTCCTCCCTTTTTATAGGGTGGGCAAATGATTGTGCTGGGAAAAGCTCCAGATGGTAGGGTTCAAGGAGAATTTGAAGCTCTGGCTAATCTGGTAGCATTTTGTTGAACTTTCTCTTGTTTTATTATTTAATTTATCTAATTGCCTGTCGCTTATTTTTCTTTTTCTAGCATAATAAAGGTACTACAATCCGTATCCTCTTGATGTATAGGTAACGTCTCATGCATAAATTTTCCAACAAATTATGCTTAGTTACAAATTTGAAATTCCTGCTTATTTGCAACATAATGTGTTTGTTAATTGCAGTGAGGAGCTGTCGCACATGTTGTATGCCGCTGCTGACATGATATTAGTTCCTTCCATATATGAGCCATGTGGACTTGCTCAAATGATTGGAATGCGTTACGGTTCGGTAAATGAATCTGTCTAAAAACCCATATTTCTTTTTCTTGTTTATGGTATTGGTTGACTAGTGAACCAACTTGCTATGATATATTCAGGTACCAGTAGTAAGGAAAACTGGTGGTCTTGCTGACACTGTTTTTGATATGGATGATCAGTCACAACCTGAGATGGCCAATGGGTAACCATTTATATTATGTATTAAAATTACTTGAGTTAGTTATGTTAATGTTACTTAATTACCGTAATTTCTTCTGTAACCTTTTCCGTTGGTTTCTATTTTATCCTTTCTTATTCAAAATTAAGATAATTGTAATTATGTTTTTTCATTATCATGATTTGTAACTTCTAAAAAATGTGTGAAAGTATCTGTAGGTCTAGCCTGAATTCCATAGAAGGAATATCATGTGTAAATACTTGATCCGGTATATTTCTTGTTGACATGTTATTATTTCTTTTTCTATACAAGGTTTGTCTTTGAAGGGATTGATGAAGGTTCTCTTAGTCACGCTCTTGATCGTGCATTTTCATATTACGAGAGTAAGTTTACATAATTACTTCATATCTTGCTATTCGTAGCTTGTGTATCAGAAATCCTTGAACCAATCCAAAGCATATCACTCATATTTTACTGTCGTCGCAGAACCAATCGAGTGGGCGAAACTCGTTCAGAAAGTTATGCAAATTGACAACAGCTGGAATAAAACAGCCGGCAAGTACATTGATTTATACAATTCAATAAGAGTGAGATGGTGACCTTCTGAATGCATCTTATCATCGTAAGTAGTACAAAACCAAGTTCTTTAAGCACAATAAGTAAAATGTCAGAATTTTACCTAGTTGCCATATTTCATTACAATAGATATACAGACCTCTTCAAAAATTTTCCCAAATCAATCTGATATATTCAATGTTTTGAAATGTTGATGTTTTGCAATGTGGAACATGAAATTATTTATGATGTGTTGTGATTCGTTAACCTTTGGGATGTTTGAATGTATCCAAGTGGTTAGTTTGCAACCTTCAAGTGTGGGGTACAATTCTGTAACAATATCTCGTTATTTTCATAGGGAAAGAATGGTTATTTACATATATACGAAACTTATTTTCAATCAAGATTGTTTTCTTAAACCACATAATCAACATTTAAGGGACCACATTGTGACCGATTAAACAATAAAACCTTGCAATTGCGAAAAGAAAGTCACGCTAGCATATTTCCATTCATTCCTTCACTTGAGAATTGTACACTTGTTTTGGGGAGCAAGTGAGCAACTGAATTAGCACCCTGCAATAACCCCAAAAGAGAACTTCAAAACTACATTAAAAAGGCATAGCCTCACCCCCATCTACCTCTAGAAACAATGAAGGGATGAAGAACTACAAGGTCAAACAGTCAACTCCCATACTTTACTAAAACGAGTGGGTTATTCATTCTGATTGTCGGTGTCAGTCCATGTAACTTCAAGGCAACAATATCCATGATTCACAGATTCAAACTTTGCACCTGAACTTGCTATAATATTTACTGTACTTCCCTGTGTTCTTCCACATGTAGTGACCCTGCAACTTTATCAGCAAGCTGTGTTATTGAAGCATCATTCACAGCAGCGGGTATGTTTTTTGTAAACTCTCTCTCATCGTAGTAACTGAAATCATCTAAAAGTGAAGTACTTGCATCATGATCTTTAAATATTTTCAACATCGCGTTTCCTGCTTCTAGTTTCACCTACTCAAAGAAGAGTTTACATAATCACAAATTTGAACAGAACTGTGACCAGTAAATACACATGTAAAGACTATGCTTCTATATGCATGTGTAAATATATACCTCCTGTGAATCTCTGCTATGTGTAACTGGTTTGTTGTCATTGTTTTCAAGAATAACATGTCGGAATCGACTGTTGGGGACATCCTTAATTATGTGCCACTTGACGCGAAATTGGCCACTCCATCTGTCCTGCTGCCAATATTCTGCGTCATTCACAAAATCTACAGGTCCAACCATTTCAGCCACACCACAAAACTGTCCACTAGCATTTACCTGCAAATAATTTTAATCATTAGAAACTTGAAATATTGTTAATTAGTTGCATAAGATGACGGGTTTGTTAGTTGAAGAAACTTACTGAAAAGAAGAGGAAAACCGGACAGGTGGCACCGGATTCCTTTGCTTCTTGATAAGCAGCATCTAGTTTTCTATTTCCCAGTGGTGTACTGGCCCAAACGCCATATTTGATGCTTTTATGAACATTTTCTTCACTAAAAGACTTTATTACAAAGAACTTTGCATTGTCATAGGTTGTGACAAAATCTGGTCGGTTGTAAAGCTCAAGATCAAGCTTAGAAGATATGTTGTTTTTACTATCAGCCATATCATTCTTATTTCCCTTTGGTTTTGATGCCCATGGTCCTCTATTACGATCACCGGTAGTACCGTGTGATTCACTAATCGTGCTAATCGCATCCTGGTCCCTATTCTTGACACCTTTCTCGGGAACAAAACGGTTCAGGTGACTAGCTTCCCCATGAACAATGCCATTATACCCTCGACAAGATCCGCTTTGTGGGTAAACTCTTGTGGAGGAACCTGATACCGACCCATATGCATATGGTGTCTGCTGCTGTGGAATCTAGAAATCAAGAACACAAGGTATATACATTATATATACTTTATATGCTGAAACGATAAAGCGTAAAATCCCAATAATATATATTTAGAGGACGAACCTGACTAGAAATGTGTTCATATGAGCCAAGAATGCCAACTGGCGCAGGGTATAAGCCTGCTGATGTTAGTGGAACGGCATAGCTACCCGAACCTGAGGACACAGAATGATTTGGTGCTGAATCACCAGAACCAACATCCCCAGGATATTTGTAGAATCCTACATTATTATTTCCACTATATTGCAAATAATAACCAGATCCGGGGCCCAGGAAAACATTGTCAGAGAAAGCCTCTTGACCGCTGTTTACCGATGAAGCGAGATCGGCCGGCAAAGCAGATGTAAAATGAGGAGAAACGGGTTGTGAATAGTAATTTGGGGACATAGGGACTTGATGTGGTGAAAACAGCTGCCCATCTATCATTATTGGAGACAAAGGGGCAACCGGAGAAAATTGACCATATGCCACCTGGGCATCAAACCCATAAGCAGGGTGAAACAGTAGTGATGCATTATCATTGTATATAGCCTACATCAGGTCAAAAACATAGTGAATTAGTGATAAAACATGTGAATTTGATTGTTAAAAATGGAATAAAATTGTTATTCCTAAGAAGGATGTAAAGAAGATAGTGTTTATTCTCACCGGAGGCACAATTTGCAAGTTGTTAGCATGAACATAGTTTGAATAGTCTCCCCAATTAGCCGAGCCATCATCATAACCTGATGCCAAAGTACGAACAAATCGATGAGATATTAAACATCCATAAATATGGATTATTTATAAAGCGCTTAATGTCCCAAAATCAATATTTTATAATTATTTATAAACATTTTGTGTATTAAATATGATCATATAAAATATACATCACTAGAATAATAATAGGCCTTTTCAACACCATGTGATTTGTTAACCATTTTGATCAAAGCTATTTTTTAAATATTTTACCCAATCGACGATTTAAAGAATAAACATAATTCAAATCGACAAATTCAAAAGAAATGGGTCAAGCATGCCACCTCCAGATACAGGATTAACACCACAATAACAGATACAGGATTAACATCACATAGTTAAAGCGGACAATAGCCCTTTGTAACCTTAAAAAAGCCTTATATATCATACGAGACTAACCTCCATAAAAATAGGTATGTTCTTGAGGAGCAAAGATAATCGATTGGTTTACAGGGTTCTGAGCTCCATTTGCATTCAATGCTTCTGTGTGGTTGGATACATTTCTTCTGGACCCTGTGATGGCTACATCCGCAGAAGGATTCGGAGAAACAATCCTTTCATGTTTGGGTGAAATTGGCTGATAATACAAACAAAGTAATAATTTAAAACACATAAAATCAGAAACCATAACAAATTGAAATATGGAACCAAAAAGCTAAGCAGCACCTTATTCATGTAGTTATCAGGCAAAAGCCCCTCACCTGCAGGAAAAAAAAACCATAATTATCAAGTTAGTTATTGCACTTGTTATAAAAGGCACACAAGTAGTGCTCGAAGGGCAACACACCCGAACAAAATATGGCTTACAACAGTTCGACACTTTAGCCATGTCATTCTGTCGACATGGAACAACAAACCATTCAAATCACTTAAAAACTAATGATGTGGCTCATCAACCAAGTGATTCAGATGATCACAAAAGCACACAAAAAGTCTTCTAAAGAGCCATATACCAGAGAAAAAATCAGTCACAACCGTTTGACAATGCAATCATACTAATATGGTAAAAAGATCCGCTCGGGCTCGGGCTCGCGCTCATCATGGCATCATCTCTCTTTCACAAACTTAGAATTGTACTTAGAAAAATACACATCAACATAAGCTTGTCCAAATACTTTTAGATATTCTTTCATGTTACTGTAATTGTAATAGCCTAATAGGTCAACCTTGACCAAATCACTAGTCAAAGTCAGAATCTATCCAACAATTTAAATCTAATAACAACAAATTCAACCAAAGTAAAAGCACAATTTTACATAAATCTTCGATTTTAGTGCTGCAATTAACAAGGTGCAAGATCTGAACACCAAAACAATAATCCAACAATCTTCGCGACCAAATTCAATACAGATTCGAATTTCAAAGGCCTAAATCACGATAAAAACTCGCAGATTGAATAAACAGAAACCCTAGATTCCCAAATCGTATAAAATCAAAGTCAAATTCAAGATCACACAAATCAATATTACAAAAACAATCAATGACGCAAACAATACAAACAACACAACAACAATGTTGAATAAAATAACGAGATCAATCTTTTCCCCCAAATCAAAAAACGAATTTCACATAATTACCGACAAACACACAGAAAAATAGCAAATTAGCAAAAAACACATACCAGCATGCAAGGGCAAAGATGAATTTGACGCAGATGAGACTCGATCTTTCCCTGTTGACCTTTTTCTTCCATGATTCTTCCGAAACGCCTCAAATCAAATCGATAATTACAAAAAAACTTGAAGATAAACAGAATCTGAACATCAATATTGAAGAATCAAATTCGAATTCCTCATTATATCATCATCATCATCATCATCAGTATAGAATATATATAAATTATTCGGAAAATCGAAAAGATGAAAAATTGAAAGGGTTTTAGGTCGTATATACGTAAACACGAATTTTTAATATATAACGGACGCTATGCATATATAAGAAACTTCTCGCTCTTTTCCTTTTGTTGTTTGATTTTATTTTCCTTTTTTGTCATTAATTAATTATTATATAATGTTTTTTCTTCATAAAATATTCATTTTCTATGATTAAAGATTGTCTCTGTGATCATGTATTTATTTATTGTATGTGTTAATTAAACTCCATATTGTTTTAAACATGCATATATGCGGTACTGGTCACATAAGTCGTTTTAACATTAAGGTTTAAACATTTAGTTTTAAATTTAGGTTTTGATTTTTCAGATTAAACGGATTATGATCATGTTAAAAGGACTAGTAGATTTGTAAGCGGTGTGTACATATTTATAAAATGGTTGTTTTGTGCTTTTATCTTTTTAACATCTTCAAATTTGATTTGAAATGTGGTGGTGGTGTGTGTATACCATTTTTTTATCAAAACTTTTGTTAATTTGTATTTTCGAATAATTATTTTTCTCGCTAAACATTGTTTTAGGGACAGTGTAAAATAAGTTTGGAAAAATAAGGTACATTTCGATTGTATCATATCAGTATATATTATTAAGTAATAAGTAATAACTAAATGAGGGTAGGGCTATTCATAAATTAAGGCGAACCGAAATAGGATTTGGCTCTTCTCAGCTTGATTTGTAAACGAACCAAACCTAGTTGGTTCGGTTCATAAATAAACCGAGCCGAGACCTTGCTCGGTTAATAAATTATCAAACTCAAGCGAGCATCAAATTATTTGAACAACCCTAGATGAAAGTGTTATTTTTCACAATTTTATGGCCTTAAAGATTCTTACTTTCATCTTATTTATTAGTATTTGATTGATATTATTTAAATTAAAATGATTTTGTTTTTATAGTATTTACAATTTGTAAAACTTTATAATGTCATTCAACCTATATATCAGTTTCAACCTAGGATAGCTTAAACAAAATGAAATCAAAACGAGGTCTTCTTTTAATCTTGCTTATAGTACTCTTATATACATTCGATTGAAGATCAAAAATAGATATCTTCAAAATTTAATCTAACATAATAAATGAAAAACAAAAGGTCAGTTAAGGATTAAATATTTATTTGCTAAACATACCTTTAAATATACGTTCTAGCATTTATATGACATTATTCATCGTAAAATAATAAAATAGTATATCGAAACTTCTAACAACAATATTTATTTAAGGGCCTACCAGCAAGTTACGTTGTGGACCAGCAGTATTCGTTTTGACATTCTAGATTATACGCATTAAAATTTGAAACCACAAATATTTTCAAAACAACATACAAGCTCTAGATTAATTGGTTTGAGAGGAAACATTATATAATTTTTTAATATGAAGATCATGAATTTAAATCTCATTTGATGTAATATACCTTAAATGGAATGGATCATGAGTTTAATTACAATGGGTCTTTGGGTGGTATGTGAAATGATGAGTGGATTGAGTCATCAGAATCATTTGTGTTCATAACCATGGATATAGTATACGTTGTCGGTTCAAAAAAATTAAACCATATTCACTGATTATTTTATTACTTTTCTGTCGATGTATTAAATGTAGTTAAACAGTTTTATTTTTTTATGCATTTAAAATGTGATCTTAGATACTATAGATTTTAAAACACAATCATTTTTATGAACTTTAAATGGTTAAAATATAAAAAAGAGGGGCAAACACGTGTCCTTTTAAATTTTGTGACCGAAATCAGGGGGAAGTTGGAAAGAAACGAAAAAAGAAGGGTGAAAAGTGTAAAATGTAAAGTTAAAGTAGCAACGAAGGAAAGTCTTTCTTGGGGACGGGGTTACCCAAGATATACCTACCCCACCTTGTTTCATTTAATGATATTGACTGAATAATCGAATACTACAATATAAAATTATAGTAAAATTTACAACTAATTATACTTTTTTATATTTATATTTACTAATTATACAAGATAAAATTTATGTATCTGGTTTGTTTTATCTTTGATCATTTAGTATAAGTTTCGTTAGTTTGCATCATTAATTTAGATCATAATTATTACTTTTATTCTTATTATTCTCATATTCAAAACATAAAAATGTGCATATATTAAAAGTTATAAGGAAAATAATGTGTATTAGCATATTACATTGTATTTTTTAGTCTTTGTATTTTCCAAGGTACAATAGAGCTAGTGATAGATTCAGCATTGAAGCAAATCATATACCGAGTGGTACCATTATTGTTTTGAAAACCGGACCGGACCAGACCGGCCGGTCGGACCGGGACTCGGACTCCATTCCGGTCCGTTTCGGTGCTTAAAGTCGATTTGGGGTTGGATTGTTCGGATCAGAACCGATCCAGTAGAACCAAGAGTCAGACCGGTCGAATCGGGGGTCGGACGCTTAAATATTAGTATCTACTCGTGTAGCGCGTGGTCCTAATGCTAGTTATATTCATTGCGATACTAAAACTAACTTTTGAATAATTTCTTATACCCAAAGAAAGGAGATTATTCTTTACGAGCTTGGAAAACACATCTTTTGTTAGATGGGGGGGGGGGGGGGGGTGTTTCATATATAACTTGTTTAACACACCAAGTTTTTGTTCTAACTTGGCATGTTAATCATTTTAATTAAACCGATTGACATGTCACAGTATGACACACCAACTCTTACGACCCGACCCATGAACACCGACATAACCCAAACAAGAAACAAGCTTGAAATCATGCCAAACACATGAATGCAAACACGACTAGCGTCTTTGTGGATTGACAGAAGCACGCCATTTTTAACCCAAAATAACTTTATATTTTATTCTTTTTGTATTACTCTAAAATTATAAATTTAGATATTGATTCAATCATTTAAAATAAAAAAAAAACACATTTTAAGAAAAATATATATAAAAAAATAAACGAATTAAATAGGTCAACTTATAAATCTAGCTGACATGAAAAAGACTAATCATGCTATATGATACACTACGTTGGTATTTATGTTTTGAACGGCGAAGAATTCATTAAAAACTAATCGTACTATATGATACACTAAGTTGGTATTTATGTTTTGAAAGGCGAAAAATTCAGTAAAAACTAATCGTGCTATATGATACACTAAGTTGGTATTTATTTTTGAACGGCAAAGAATTCATTAAAAACTAATCATGCTATATGATACACTAAGTTGGTATTTATGTTTTGAACGGCGAATAATTCATTGAAAACTAATCGTGCTATATGATACACTAAGTTGGTATAGTGAAAATATTGTATGCTTTGTGATTGTTAGTTTATGACTTGTGAACCCGAAGATAAAGCTTTTCTGAAAGTTTCATATTAGGTTCCCTTTTAGTGTGATATATTACTTCTACAAATTTTAAGCAATTAAAAGCACCCTAAAATCAAATATCAAACATATAAGTGTCTTTTATTATTAAATTAAAATTTAATTACATCCAAAATACAAAAACAGGGGTAGAAACCCATACAATCTCAAACAAAACACAAATTACACAACACATTCCATTTTTATATCAACTCAACTCAACTCTCTTCAACTTATTACAAATCAACACAAACTTAACATTGTTTCATATGATCAAACCATCTCAATCTTTATGCGGGTAGAGGCAAATAGGCAGACCCTTGGCAGGGCTCGGCATCGGGTTAACCACAATCTGCTCATCAGGAATCATTTTCTCCCATTTATACTTCGTTACGAGATGATGCATGAACACGAGTATTTCTAGTCGAGCGTACTCTTTTCCAGGACACATTCGGGGGCCTCCCCCGAATGGCACAAATGTGTATGGTGCGGGCCCGTTACCTTCGAATCTTGACGGGTCGAATTTCTCGGGTTCAGGGAAGAACTCAGGGTTTTTATGGGTTGAGTTTGCACTCCAGTATAGCTATATAAAGAAAATGAAAAAGTTTGTTAGGAATATTGGGTCAGCCCAAGTTTAGTTTGGAGGCAACTTATTTACAAAAATACATAATTGGGCATTAGCGACGAAAAATTCCGATTGAAAATCCGTCGCGGAAAGTCTAGTCGCAAAATTTTGAATGCACACTGGCCAATCGTTAGTACTTAAGTCGCATAAGAAACGGTCGCAAATGTAACGAAGGCTATTTAGTTGCTAAAAGCTATCACAGAATGATTTAAGTCGCAAAATAGACCAGCTATAGATTTTTCTTCGGTCAACAAATCTCGTCTCAAGCGGTCTTTAACTTCTTATTTGTCTCAAAAACCGGTTGTAAACTTAGCAAAGGCTATTTCAGTTGGTAAAATCCGCTCGCAAGCGGCCTTTAAGAACATATTTGCAATCGTTTTTACACTCACAAATAACTGTTTTTATAGTAGTATGTGGAAGTTGCGACGCAAAATTTTATGTCGCAAAGTTAATATGAGAGTTTTCTAGTAGTGAATTACCTTCCAGCCTTTTGGAATAGAGTAGCCATTGTACATGAAATCAGTAATGGCTTCTCTAAAAGCACCTTGTAGTGGTGGTGCTAATCTAAGAACTTCACATGCAACATTCCATGAGTACTTCATCTTTGATAGATCTTCCCAGTTCAATAGTTCTCCAGGTGATTTAGACTTTGCAATTTCCATTTGTTCTGTATGTGTTTATGATCATATATCATAGATTAATTATTATTTCTATGTTTTTCAATATTGCTTCCATTTAATAAAATCTTTCACTACAAAACAAAGCATTCTCACCACTAAACATGTGTGAAACATATGGAATGAAATCTTATTCTTAAGTCTGTCAGTGATCCGTCGCTAATTACCAACAAATGAGGAATATTTAAAGATTTTATTTATTTATTTATTTGGATTTTCTCATATTCGTCGGTGATTATGGACAGATCAACGACGAATATTTATAATTTTTTTTTTATTTTCTCCTATGTTTATGTGATCCATCGGTAGTTACGATGTGTTAGTAAGGTTAGTTTTCTAGCAGTGTTTCATACCTTCGTAGACACCGTTATAGATCTCCGGTAACTCAGCGAGATACTTAACGATAAACGCACAAGCCGAGCTAGCAGTGTCATGCCCGCCGATCAACAACCCGAGGATCTTATCAGCAATATCGTATTCCTTCATGAATTTACCATCTTCGTCGCTAAAAAGAAGCATATGTGACAATATATCTTGAGTTGGTGTTGCTTTCCCTTCAGCCAAATCAACCTTCCTTTGCTTCACAATGGCCAAAAGTTCTTTCCTGATGAAATTCGCCGCATTGATCCCTCGTCGAAAAGGCGTCCCAGGAAGATCAATCGGGATCGCGAGTAGCCCCAACGCGATGCTCTCAAACGGGCCCGATAAGTACCTAACCCTTTCGGGGTCATCAATACTAATAAAAATCTTGCATGCTAACCAAAAGGTGAAGTTTTTGGTTAGCTCATATGTCACAACTTGATCTTTCCCATCCCACCATGTCGCAAAGTGTTGTCGCGTGACAACGTCCATAACGGGGACATAACGATGCAGGGCTTCGGGTTTGAAGAAGCTCGGGAGCATTTTTCTCACTTTGATTGCTTCGATCTTCGACGTTTTATCGGAAGATGGAAATATTTTGTCTACTGAAGCAGGCCACCATGCTTGCACAAGTTTGTTTTCATTTGAGAACAAGAACTTGTTACCTTGTGCACCACAAAACACTGCAGCATCTTCTAACATAAGCGATGTCCGAAATACTATCGGTGAAAACTTCGACATGCGGTCGAATATGAACTTTTCGGGGTGGCCCTTCCATCCGGTCGAGAGAAACTCGAAGCTTTCTCCGATCACGGGCCACCCGGTTCGACCCGGAGGAAGTGGCTTTTGATCTTGTGTTAGTTTGGACTTGAAAATGAAAAAGTAAAGGGAGAAAGAAATCAAAAAAACAAAGAGAGATAGAAGAGATGCATATAAGATATCCATTAGTATTGGAGTGTGATCAAATTCTTTGTGATTTTTGTGTGTGTTTTACAATGAAAATGAAGAGTGTATATATACAAAGTGAGTGTGTGAGTGTGACAAGGGTGAAGATATCAAAAGGCTAAATTATGCTTTGTTTGAAATGTTTATGGGAGATGGAGGTCAAAATAGTGGATCTTTAAATTAAAATGTTGACCGCAAATTCGTTTACAATTTTCTAAAACATAGTTGAGTGTTTAGAAAAATTGATTTATTTGGGATTTTATTTTAAAGTCCGTCGATAATTTGTGAGTGATCACACGTCACTGACAGATGGTTATAATTTTATTTTTATTTTTCGAAGTTTTTTGATATTCGTGGTAACTAGTCTATAATTACCTACGAAAGAGAGCCGTGAATGATGTCTTAATACAAGGATTTCCAACATATCGCAATGTTAAGTCTGATAGTTATTTAAGTCTCAAAGATCATAAGGATTAAACGTTTAAGGATATAAAGATGCACGATCTAAATAATCACTTATGTCTACGGTCTATAAATTTAGTGATATTTTTAGCCAGCGTCTCAACAAAAAGTTAATGAATTTAACATCTAATATTCATACAAAAAGATCAACCGAGTTTTTCGTACTAACCTTAATCACTAGTCACTCGTGAAGTCGTGATGGGTTATAGACCTAAAGATTCAATATCTCAAATCAAACAAAGGATCACAACAAATATATACCAATGAAATGATGTTGGGCTCTTCAAGGCCCATTAAGACAAGCCCACTGAACATAAGTTGGCCCATATGAGCAAAACCCATTAAAGCCCACTCTCCTGTTATGAATAGGGGATCATCTCTTATATTTTGGTATTCCATCTCTCTTAAAGAAACTCTTTGCACCATCACCTCCATCCTTCTGGTAGGAAGAGACTTCTTCCCAACATGAAAGGGATCTTGGTTTCCACCATAGATATTCAACTCATAATGGGTAGATTTATTCCACATCATAGTTTCTTATCTTTCATACGTACATATATACTTACATGCATACTTGATATATTTTATATATTTGATTACCATGAATATATTACTGACTTGAGCGTCGGATTGTCCTTGGGGATAATCCCCCTAGGCCCTCTAATGTAGATCTCCTTTGTTGTTACAGCATCGATCCAAGCTCGAGAAGCTAGACATGGTTCAACCTGACATTAAGCCCGACCCGAATTCTGTTGTAGTAACATATATCAAACTAGGTTATAGGCCCGTGTATTACACGGGGTTGTATAATAGAAATTATATAATTCTATAATATATTAATAAAGTTACATAATTGAAAGTATTTTAATTACATTGAAAAATAAAATAAAACTATAAATCTTTATATGAGTGTTTCTTAGTCATTAAGTCATAATATCTCTAGAATTTCCAGAAAGTTATTCGAAAATCCATAACCGCATCAACTTCCAATATAACATAAGATTTGGAAAAAGATTGACAGGACAACCAACATAATAGCTTTCTTTGACCTTCTTTATCTTGATCTATTATTAAGATCAAATGTTATGCCCACAAATCTAGCTTGTAAAAACAATCTTCAAAGAATTTCATAACAAATAACCAAATAGTCTACATTTAAAACCCAACAAGAGAGAAAACTTAATAGCAGACACCTATAGTCTAAAGACTTTATTAAAAAAATAGAGTTAGTCACAAAATCTAATTTATGCATCCCAATTAGATCACTAATTTGGGTATAATACAACAGAAGACAAATATTAAAGCCATCAAATTACTACTTTAAACTACATACTACTATTTTAATATAATAATATTAAGCTAAAATCCACTCTGCATTGGTATCACATATTCAAAGTCTCAAACTTTTCAATTCAAAAAAAAATAATGTAACTAAGATAGGTGCATACCTTTCCCATCTCCAAGAACACTGCAACCGAGTTGGAGATAGTTGCAGCAACTCTATTCGTGAGCAACAAAATATCTCCATAATACAACTCAAAGGCCTTAATATATTACATAATAGCAGTTTTAAAAATCCTTCTTCTTATAAACAGCTTCACCAGCCTCTTTCTACTTTTGCGCATGCACTTTCTTCTCTTTGCATAAAGTGTTAACTAAGATTGAGAGAGATTGAAGTAATAAATGAATGGATACTTTTATAATTTGTGTGGCGGTGTATTAATTCTTTCACTTGTATCACACAACTTAGTAAATACAAATTCAATTATCCTTTCACTTCGTATTAAAGAAAACTATATGATTTCATATCACAGTCAAATTATACATACTTTTGAAGTTCTCATTTCATATCATGTTTTCATAAAGTTTCACAACCATATTATTAAAATTGTTTTGCTTGACCCATCATCCCCTAATGTGAAATGTCCTTTTTGCTGCTTTTGGATGATTTCATACTCATTTCAAATTGAGTAATTTGTGTATCCTCAAAGTAAAGCAAATAGAAAACATAACTAAATGTAAGCGACTAGTCAAAATATACAATAAAAGCCTATTTACTAAGCCCATAGATATACCATGTTCAATAAGGAATATTATCAAACACTTAGAGTGCATTAGTGAATGAATAAAAAAGAATACATGTTGATCAATTCAACCCAAGACATCTATTGTTTTCCCCGGTAGTTATGTTAGCGTCCTTAATTAGTGTCACTAATCATAATTTGATATTTTCCATCCGAGAAACAATGAAAGCCTCACTGTTTCACAACCAACAACGAACCAAATTTTTATCATACATTAAAAAAACTCTAAGCCTAATCACATTTGTAAACAATTAATTTCAACGGTAAACATTGAGAATCATACATGCTTTGGCCTTTGCATCAACGAACAAATGTTTATGATCAGATAAAGCCCAAAACAAACACAGTGTAGACAAGGCACAATGATTCAGTATTTGATTTGTTCCTAATCGAAAAGCCTAAAACGAAGCAAAACAAATACATAATTAAAATAACCATAATTGAAATATACAAAATAACCATACCTGATCGTTAGATTATTGCAAGGCAAATAAAGATTGGGCGATCGAAAAGCCTGAATAGAAGCAAAAAAAATCAGAAATACGTATGTGAGGTTTCAAAATCGATCGAGCATGTAAGAATACTTATATTTAAATAAAAAATCAAAAGGAAAAAACATACCTAATTGCAAAGAATCGTATAAGGAAGAGAAACCTATTATGAAGGTTTAAGGGAGAGGCGCTAGGAGCAGCTCAGGGAAACTAAAAGATCGATTTAGGATTTTGATGAAGCACGGGTTAGTTCGCAGCCGGATCTTTAGTTTCGGATATAGTGACTCGCGTGTTAGTATATACGGCTTTGGGCGGGAAATTAGATGTGAGATTGCATGTGAGAATGACATGTGCCAATAGATGTAATCTTTTATTAGGATAGATTGATTTCATTGTATAACAATCAAATCAAATTGTAAACAAACTTTTAATTCTGTTATATGTAATAGTAATTTGTCAACGTACTGTGAGCATGATGAATAGTAAATGCGTGATCTAATGGTGTTATGTCATCTGGTGAAACAACCACTTAGAGCCTGCCACAGGAAGCTCTAAGTCTATTTTTTTTATTTTTCAACATTTTTTGTTCTACATATATACAAAGGCGCAACAAATGTTTAACATGAGAGGGTGGTTACCTAGTGGCAAGGGCGTGCGTGATTCGCCCAATAGGCGCTCTGATTCTTGGATTCTTTTTACTATTTTTTTCTTTAGTTTTTTGTTCATAACGCTCTTAAAGTTAGTTTGTTAAACTTTCAACCCAAAACTTCATATTTACATTTTGGCCTAAAATTCTGTAATATTTTTTTTCTATTTAACTAAATAATTTTGTAAATGATTTAATACTTTAGTTAATATTTTTTCTTTTAATATTTAGTTAAGAACATATTTTTAAAATTTTATGTTAAAGATTTTTTTCACGTTTTTATTGTCTTCAAACACACCTTCTAGAACTTATTTTTATTAACATTTATTATTTTTTGATGATTTGGTTAAGTTTCGAGTCCTCTGCAAAGCACGGGTTACGTTAAGGCCCGCAACTATTCTCAACTAAAAAACTACATCGCATACAAAAATCCATGAATTTGATTCGGCATGAGTAGAGTTGCACAAATCGGGTTTGGGCCGGACCCGGGCCCGGGTACAAAACCGGGTTTGGGCCCAACCGGGCTTTTTGTACCCGGGTATTGGTGAACCCGGGTACGAACCCGGGTCGGGTTCAGCGAGATACAAACCCTACCCGGTATACCCGGGTAGGGTCGGGTCGGGTTCGGTTCGGGTATGAAACCCGGGTTCAACCGGGTTTTTGCCTTTTTTTTTTTTTTTTTCTTTTTTTCTTTTCTTGTGTGTGTGTCGAACACCGGGTCGTATGTTTTTTTTTTCTTATATTTTCTTTCCTTTTTTTTTTTTTTATTTTTTTTTTCCTAACCGGGTTCACTTGAATGACAAAAATTTAAACAACTTAATATATAAATATATACAAATCTTGAGCAGAAAAGGTTACACTTATAATATACAAATATTAAATACTTTTTATATAAAACATTTGAATGACAAAGAAATTTAAAAAGAACATGAAAGACATATAATATTAAAACAACTTAAAAATAACAATATCGTCTAATTTTATCTACTACGAGATGCTTGATCAAATGCTAATTCTTCATCGGATATGCCAGAAGATACTCCGTCTTCTACCTCTTCATCATGTACTTTAGCTTCGAGTGTAATCTCGTCTTCGAGGCTTGTTTGGTCTTGTATACGATCCGTTGCGTCTAAGTGATCCTTTAAACAAATGCACATCTCCACTGCTTCGGAGTTAGTCTTGTTCTTCGTAATGATATTACCCTGCCACTAAGAGAAAAAGCAGATTCCGAAGCTACCGTAGAAGCTTGGACGCTTAGTAAATCACGGGCCATAGCAGAAAGAATCGGAAATTGAGATTCTTTTCCTTTCCACCAAGCCAAAATATCGAATGCACGATAATCTTCGGTAGTCATAGTGGAAATAAAATCCGTTCCACTATATCTACCGAGCTCACTTGTTGGGGTGTTACCTCTTTGACGTTTAGCCGTCACATCCCGAACAACATTCAACATAGTCAAAACAGGGTCTTTAAACGAGGTACTAGCACTTGAGGTTGATCCGCTTGGCATGGTTATGTTTACGTTAGGCCCATATCTATTTAAATAAAAATTATAAATTGTTTTCAAACTATGATTAAAATTTTCTTTTGCCTCGTTTGAAAAATCAGGGTTTTCGTCATGCATATCCAAATTGTCATTTATCTCATCTATCAAACATTCAACCCCCGCAACATTTAGAAACGGATTTAAAGCGGCGGCACACGTAAAAACGGGTGGTAAGTCCTTAAAATATTTTTTAAACTTTTCTTTCATTGGTTCTATCATTTGATTAAACATATTATTTTTATTTTGAAAATTTTTAAAATTCAAAGACATAAAATATAGTTCTTGAAGCACCGAATAACTAGTGGAATAATAAACTCCCGATAATTTTGTTGTTGAGTTTTTAAAAACCTCAAGAAACTCGGATAGACGTTGAAGATTCTCCCAACCCGCATCCGGAAATGGGTCGGCTTCACCATTATCCGAAAGACTATTATGAAAAGCTTTCAAAGTGCCCTTTTGTTTTAAAGCACATTCAAACATGTGACAAGTCGAATTCCACCGAGTAGGTACATCCCAATTAGGACCTAAAAATCTAGAGTGCGTATCCTTACAAAGTTGTTTATAATCTTGATATCTTCTTCTACTTTTTTTAAAAACGTCATGTAACATAAATCGAAAAGATGTAATAAAGTTATTAACATATTGCCCGGATAGTCCGTCTTGCACTACTAAATTAATAATATGTGCAACACAACGAGTATGGAAAAAATCACCGTTTGCAATCGGAAGATATTTTAATTTTAATTTTTCAACCGCGGTTGTGTTGTTAGAGGCGTTATCAAATGCAATTGAAAAAAGTTTATTTTCTAATTTAAAAGTACTTATTACATTATCTAAAAAGTAAAACAAAAATTCTCCGGTGTGTGGATGCGGAAAAAGATCAAATGCAATCGTACGTTTCATCAATTGCCATGAATTGGGATCCACCCAATGAGCGGTGACGCAAAGGTACGATTCGGGTAAACCGTGTGGAGCCGACCAAACGTCACTAGTTAAGTTTACACCGGTATTTAAATTTTCAAATAATACAATTAAATCATTTTTTGCTTGTTTCCATAATTTTAAACAATAACGTCTAAGTGTAGTACGACTTACGTGAGTGTAACGAGGTTGAAGCGTCTCTCGAATTAAGTTGGTCAACCGAGGATTGTCGAAGTGACTAAAAGGCAAAGCTTCTTGAATCACGAACTTCGCCATTCGATCTCGAACCGTATTAACATCGTAATTAAAGATTCCACCGTCTCCACCCAATTGTGTTTGTTGCGAATCCGGATTACTTTTCAACGACTTACAAAACTTCTTGCTAATGTGTTTGTTTAAAGTCGTGTTAGAATCTTTAGCAAGCAAAGCTCCACAAAACTTGCAACGAGCCTTTACAGACCCGTCACTCAACTCAACCATATCCCAATTGCACCAAACATCCATGTTACGATTGTGTGCAAGAACACGAACGACGGTTGGAGCGTTGGACGAACCTTGACCAACGGAAGATTGTGAGTGAGCCATATCAAGATTGAAGAGAGTGAAAGTGTAAAACGAGAGAGTGAACGTGTAAAGCGAGAGTAAACGAGAGTATTTTTTGCGTTTTTTGCGTATGTTTTTGCGTTTGAGACTTGGGTACTAAACCATATCAACCCACACCTATTTATACTAACTTATAAGCCTAAAAGTGACAAAAAAACGGTCACAAATCGATCCCAACGGCTATATAGCCGTTAAAAAACGGCCACTTTTTAAAAAAAAAAAAAAAACGGTCGAAACCGGGTACAACCCGGGTTCAACCGGTTCCGGGTCGGGTCGGGTCCGGGTCGGGTTCTAAGAAATTCTAGAAAATCATACCCGGTTCCAACCCTACGGTTTTTTTTCGGGTCCAACCCGGGTATGCATATACCGGGTCGTACCCGTACCCGGTTCCGGTCGGGTCCACCGGGTCGGGTCCGAACCCGGTTTTTATGCCCAAGTCTAGGCATGAGTGCATGACTTTGCCGGAATAGGCCCAAACCTGTAAGGCCCACAACTTTATACGGCCGAGTGTGTAATGTTAACATAAATAAGCCCAATCCATAGACCGGCCCAAGTCAACTTTCTTTCTTGAGGCTGAATTGCTGAAAGGCAAAAAGGCCTAAATACACCCAAATCATCACAGAATTGTCAAAACAAATTAATACGAAAACTATTTCATTTCAAATAATCATATATAACCTGTTTATTATAAATTGTGTATGTTTGAATTGACATGTTTAACCTGTTTAATTATACGAGTTATGGATGAATTGACTTGTTAACATATTTAATTAGATGAACCGTCTACTAAAATACAAATTAAAGAAATATTTATAAGGCTGCCCATCAACTTATTTAACTTCGGTCTTACAGCCTGCCAACCCTAATCCAACCCTAATAAGTTACACAAGCTGTGTTCGGGCTATATGAATTTTTAAGTGCATATAACACTAATAAATATATGAATCATGTTTATTTGCATTAATCCACCTTTCAACCTTACAAAATTGCATGCCCTAGAATCCACGCTTGAAAAACCAATAGTCTCCACCTACATTCTCACTTTCTCAGGTAATAACTTTCTTTAATGACTAAAATAACTCATATTTAATTATTTAATTTGAAGGTAATATTTTTGGGATTTATAACCTACTAGACACAATGGCTTACACTCATTCATTTAAAGGATAGCTTGTTTTCACACATGTTATTATAGGATCATTAATCTGGTTAAAACAAAACTGTTTGAAGTCTAGACGTAACATGATACTCTTTTTATCATTATATTAATATAGATGTGGTTTCAAAAAATTTTTTATCAATATAGAACACTCATACCGATAGTTAAACCCAATCAAATGCAAAATGTAAAAAAATTATATTCATTTTTGTAACTAATTTAGAACACTTAATATTTATTGAAACCTAATAATCAGTTTCGGTAACTATGAACATTTAACAATGTTTGGTTTGCTTTGGTTCCAATCAAAATCAAATTAGTTATTATAGACTTATAGTGTAGATAATTTAGGATAGATACGTTGGATACGCTAAGAATTTGGTCTTCTAATTCATACCTACAATTGTTTAAGGGTCTTATATGGATTATGACACAAGAATATCAATATCCATGAGACATTCCGTATATGAAGTGGTATAAAAATTAAACAAATTATAGATGCATGTATTCCAGTCTAAAACTGATAAAATATAATTGTGTGAAGGAGTAGGATCTGTAACATGTCAAGAGCAATTTAAAGTTCCATATCACAATATTCATTTTTAGTTTACGTTGCATTATTTTGTTAATATTGTGTAAAAATTTGACCCTGGCTCACATATGGTTCCAAAAACGGTCATTGAGATGCCATTAAAAGAGTGCATTAGGTTACTTAAATTGTGCAAAAATGCTACATTTGTTACTATTCTATATTCTAGAACTTTACAAAAGATGTATGGAAAGATGGTTTTTTTTTTTGATGTTAGTCGTAATCTGCAGAGATAACTTTGTAAAACAGTAATAAACTTTCAGAATTATTTTAATTAGGTCACTCATATATATTTTTTATCCCAATCAGGTCACTTATAAATTTTATTGTCCTAATCAAGTCACTAAATTTCAGTATTTTTCTAGTTATGTCATTTTATAAATTGCAAAATATTAAAAAAAGTAACAATATTTATAAAAACTGAATTATTTAAAAATTTACGAATAATTTAAAAAAATTAAAAAATATGAGTGACCTAATTAGAACACTTTTAAAAATTTAATGATTTGATTGAAACAAATATAAATATTAGTAAGTGATTGAAACAAATAAAAATATAAATGACCTAATTGAAACACAACTAAAATTTATTTTTGTAAAAAATTGCTTTTTCAAATCTCCAAATTAATGAGGTGTGAAACCGACATTATATTATTGGCAAACAACTCACGTGGCCAGCTTGATCTCTCAAGCCAAACTCAATTTACCATGCATTTCTCAACTCTACAAAATAAAAATAAAAACTCTAAAGTATATATTATATAACAATATAACAATATAACAATTTTATGCCGTAAAGAATTAATATTAATATATTACATATTTTCCTAAACTCTAATTAATCACGATATTGTCGAATATATTTAAATCAAATATAAGTCAAAATTAACCTCTCCAGTTTAAATTAAAGCTCATTATTTCTTATTAGTAATTTTAAAAATATGTTATTATTTTAAGAATAAAAATATTAGACCATATTGGTCTTCTCTACATACTAAACCTGTCATGGGCGACCCTCCCCCCTCCTTCCTCTAACATTCCTCACCCCTGCTTATCCTTTCAAACGGATTTCACTCGTCTCTCTTTGCCACGTCACACCCGCCCTTCCCTCTCTTTCCGCATCCGCCACTCGCATCTTCTCCCTCATAGTGCATGTTTGGCAAATTAACTTCTTAACCTACTTTTGACTTATTAACTTTTCAAAGTTAATAAATCAAAAATATGTTGGGTAAAAGGATGAAAAGTTGGTTTTAAAAGGTTGAAAAATTGATTTTGAGAAGTTAAATGAATTTACTTTTGAAAAGTAACCGTTTAAATTCCTGTAAACCATTATGATTAGGCCCAGTTGGTGTTGAATGTTAACCTGTAAACCAAGATGTTAACACTATAGTCCTTAGTCATATACTTATAATTCCTTTGAGCACATTAAATAACGTAGACCTTTAGTTGCAGCAAGGTGAACATAGATCATACCGACTGAACTACTTTAATTCTCCGTGTTTATTCTCTTTGATTAAAAGAAATGAACTTTAAAAATTAGTAAGACGTCTGAAAAGTCTCTCAAAAGACCTAGATTCAAACCATTTCTGGTATACATCCGGTTCAAAAAACGAATATTTAACATATATTATTTTAAACTTTAAAACCATCCGCCAGTTTGGTGTAGATCTTTCTTCTTTCTCATCAACCAACTAACCTAAAACCCTGAAATTGAAATAAGGAAACAAAACCCATACACATAATCTCTTCATTTTTTTCACAACTATTAGGATACTTTTTTCATAGAAAGAGTCTTTCTTCCTAACTTTCGAGTGTGTTTTCAACTGAAATTCATAAACAATGTGTTCATTATGTGATGTATGAATCTTGGTTTCTGTTTGTTTTGAAGCTTGTGATAGATTGATTGATGGGTGCTTGTTTCAGTTCTGAGTATGATCAGTATGATCAACAACATTCTTTCCGGTCCAATCAAGGTATTTTATACGGTTTGAAGAAAGAAAAGAGAATATATTAGTTAGAGTTTATTACAGTAATGTTTTATTATAACCATGAGGGAGATATAATTTGATTATGCTTTCTATGTAGTTATTCTAGTTATACTCCTATAACAGTTGATCGTTGATACAGGGTTTTCTTTAGTCAATAGAATATTGTTAATTTCAAGAATTGTAATAAAAATATTCAAATATTACATAAAGATTTTATTTTTGGAAAACCAGAATTTTCTCCTTTGCAACACCCATTAACATGGTTAGATGTAGAGGGTTCCTGCAAGTTTACATCCAAATTTGTGTTTTTTAATTTAATTACTTCATAATATCATTTCAAATATCGCAAGATGTGTATTTTATAAAAAGGGCGCACTAGTGCTTGACTTAACTCGCTCTTTATGCAGGGGCTGGGATCATTTTAGAATCATATTTGCATTAATTGAGACTGTAGTTATTGATTGAAAATTGAAAATTGCAGATGAAATCCAACAATCTTCAACTGAAAATTCATTAGAGATCCCACCGAAACAGAGTGTTTCGGATGTTAAAGATCTTAGACAGAATCCTGGATATAGCAATCTTGATAGTTTTACATACGCTGAGATGCGAATGGCCACCAAATTATTTAGGAAAGATGCAGTTTTAGGTGAAGGTGGATTTGGGTTTGTTTATAAAGGAACTATAGATGAATGTGTGAGACCTGATTATCCTACAACTGAAGTTGCTATTAAAGAGCTTAATCATCAAGGCTTCCAAGGTGATAAAGAATGGCTGGTATGTGTAATTTACATATTTTCTCATACTTACCTTTATCATTTAATCTGCAAGTTTTTCAAGTCAATTGGTATCTTAAACGCATTAAGGCTAAAGCGCGCATTCTGCTAACTAAATTCGAGATTAATTCTACGTATATGTAGTTGTATGTTTCTTTTTCTTATGGAAAGTTATTATGTGATGAAGTATATAAACAATGTTATTGGGTAGTAACATCTTGTTGCTACTTTACAGACTGAAGTCAATTATTTAGGACATGTGCAACACCCAAATCTTGTGAAGCTTATTGGATATTGCTGTGAGGACGATCACCGACTTTTGGTTTATGAATATATGGCAGCTGGGTGCGTAGAGAAACACCTATTTGGAAGTGAGTAACTAAACTAGTATAAAGCTTTCAGTATGTTGGTACAACTCAGAATCAATAATTCTTTATGTATTGTTATTATGAACTTGTGACAATCCCAAATTTGTGGTGTTTATGCTAAATCTTGCCCCTTTGATAGAAATCCAATTAGATGAAGTTATATGATTCACAAGACTTGTGTTTGTGCAAGCTAGAGGTGGCAAAATGGGCAAGTTAGGTGGATCGGGTTGACCACAAAACACTTTTTGTCCATAAGTATTTAGATATAAATAGTTAGTGTTAGATATCATTTGAATAACTGTTGTTTCCCTCAACAAAATGATTGAAGAAGGTTTATTTTTATGCATTAAAATACACCACGACTTTCAATTTGTTCCATTGATTTGACCCGTTTCTCTTTTTAAGTAAGTTTTTTCAATTGCATTTGTTTGACCCGTTTGGGACAAACATAACTCAAGTTGATCCAGTTATAAGTAAATAAGTTGAAATTACCTCCTCTAGTGTAGCCCAACTCATGCTCTAATATATTAAAGGTCTGTATCATGCTATTGGGTTTATGTGGAAAAAGGTGGAAGTAAAACATTGACTTGGTCAAGAAGAATGAAGATTGCTTTGGATGCTGCAAAAGGGCTTGCTTTTCTACATAATGCCGAAAGGCCTATTATTTTTCGCGATTTCAAGACATCGAATATCTTGTTGGATGCGGTTAGTCACTAATACTTGTTTTACTCTATAGATTACAGTTTTTGTCTTTAACTAAAACAAGGTGTCACTTGATTGTTTTTATGAAAATAAATTCACAGGATTTTAACGCGAAGCTCTCTGATTTTGGGCTTGCGAAAGATGGGCCTATGGGAGCTCAAACCCATGTATCAACTCGAGTTAAGGGTACACAAGGATATGCAGCACCTGAGTATGCCATGTCTGGTGAGTTGTATGCCATGTCTGGTGAGTAATGTTATTGTGTAAACTGTATGCATATATACATCATAATAAGGGCAAGTTACTCTAAAAACTGTACTTTAGTCAGTTTCAGTTTTACGTTTCTTAAAACTAAACCTGACAAAAAGTACGTTTGTTTTAAACTACCCCTTTGAGGGTTGGAGTAAAGCACTCTTGAATATTGATAACATTTGCAGGACACTTGACAGCAAGTTGTGACATATACGCGTTCGGGGTGGTGCTTCTTGAGATGCTGACTGGAACGAGCCTTTGACATTAGCCGACCTAGCGGCGAAAACTATCTGGTTGACTGGACTAGACCGGTTCTAGTTCAAAGCAAGAAAGCAGTACTTGGAATAATGGACCCGAGAATAAAAGGTCAATATTCATATAAAGCAGCCATTAAGGTTGCTGATCTGGCTTACATATGTATCAGGCAACACCCTAAACGTAGACCCCGTATGAGCCAAGTGGTTGAGGCACTTGAATTGGTTCAGACTCCTGAGGTTCCTCTAAGAAGTAAAGGTGATGGTAAAAATGAGGCTTCCAATGGAGATTAAGATGCAAGTTATTTAAGAAATGAACCATGGATAAAATATGTTATGATTAAAACTTTGTTGTATAAGATCTCAATAATAGCTCTCTTTAGGTTATTTGGGAATGATTTTTAATACTGCTGGTGTTATTTTGTTAGAAAAATGAAAAGTTTCATATGGACATCAATTGCCAAATAGTTTTTGCATCCACCATCAGTCTTGTGTTTGATCAAAACCAAACAGATTATTCTCACAAGAACTTTTAAGTAGTTTCTGTTATGAGAATCTCGAGTGGCCTCATCAGGAGCAACCTCTCTGTCTTTTGAGATCGAGATCATGTTTGCCTACCGTCTCCAGACCCTACCACACAGTGGAATAATACTGGGTACGTTTGTTTGTTTCTTCCTTTTGTGATTCTTGTTTCAAGGGTTCTTTTTCGTGACACAGAGTATACAGCTTGCGATTGCGTTTAAGATTCTTATATGACGTAAATAAGAACATTAAAAGGTCAAATAACTAACAAATCGCCTTTTTTCCATTAAATTACACCGGCGCTTGGTCAAAAGTCTGACTTGACCTGCTAGAGAGTCAAACGTTGGCAAGACAAGGCCTTGTGTGCACTTCAAGAGCTTATTTGAACTTGCAATCAAACTATAATAGAAATTAGAAAACAATAACTCAAACTTACATACCTTAAGCAAAACGCAATTTTTCCTTAAGCAAAACTTACATACCTAAGGATCCACTTGTGTACTTTTTGAGTTTTTATTATGTAATCAAACTTGCACAACTAATTAACATACATGAAATATATACTATTGCATGCAAGAACAAAATGAGAAATATTATTTACACTGTATACACAAAGACAGAAGAGAAGGAAGGATCTAGGGGAAAATATATGATGCATATCATTTGGCGAATGTCTTCCCGATTACACGATTAAGGTATTCGCCAAGTGCCCAAATTGGGAATATGTTTCTGTAAGATGAGTAGCTTATCATACAGTTCTTGTTAAACACCCCTATAATTTCCTGAAAAATGAAGTAAAGTATATATTAACCAATGCAAACAAGAACATTAATCACAAAATTTTACAAACATTATAGAAGAATGATTCTTACATACACATGTATATAAACATATATGTATTGAATTGAAATTAATTACCTGCTAAGGAAAATCTCCGTTTTCCATTTGGTGATCAATGATTGCTTTTGCAGCACGATCAAGAGGCTTTCGATCTCTTTTCGCCTGACCGATCACCATAAATCAATATAAATAAGTTTAAAGCATAACGAATTTATCATGCATGAATATCTTAGATTAATACCAACCTGTTGAGCTTCAATCAGAGCTAGCAATGCCCATGAAGTGTTTGTGATATGGGATTTGTTCCTCGCGATATTTGTGTATACCTTTTGCGTGCAAGAAATGTAGCTTTCTCCCCAACCCCCCGAAGGAAGCTGCTTTGAGAGCAAGAAAGCACAAGCCTTTCTAATGCTATGGCTAGTTTCGTACGTCTTACCTGCTGCAACTAATCCTTTTATTCCAAACCATGCTCCGTAAGTGTAGCAAATTCCCCATGATCCATACCTACACCTCACAAACATACGCGATCCATCAGGATTGACAACTATCCACTAAGAAAAATTTGCAATTTATACGCGCCTTTTAGCTTAATTAAGGACACATGCAAGAAACGCAAGAAGATATAATTGTGAGATATATTGTTTAAAGCTATAAGAAGTTTTGAACTTATATGTAAGAGGATGTGTGAACTTTAACTGATGCACCTTCAAGGCTTCAACTATTGATATGAAGGCTCCTACTATTATTGGTACCCCTAAAAGAGGTTTTTACTCCATGTACCCCCTCTCCTTATCGCAATACTCGGTTCAAATGCCATATGTTATACGTCTGTATACATATGTTATATGTTGGTATCATTAAGGGGGTACGTACAGTAAATTCAGGGTACGTTTACCCACCCAGCCCACATAATTGTGTACATATAACAATTTCTTGTAGTGAGGGAGGAAGAGAAGAGTAACCATGACCCATCGGGCAGTTGTGTGTTCTCAATAAATGTCATGGCTTTATTGATGCATGTTTCAATTTCTTCCCTCCGGTAGCTTGGATATAGTTTCATGAATGATGTTAGGCCTTGCACCACAGCGGACGTGCACTCCACATACCTATACTAATATCTTTTAGATAACGATCTAATACAAACTATATATAGGAGGATTCGTTTTAGAACTAATATGTTAAGAATCTTAGAGTGCTTTACTATCTATTGCTTTTGATGTGACACATAAGACGGTTATATAACCGCCACAGTTTCTGGTTATATTTTATGCACTATGTACACAGTACAAATGCATTATACGATTCTCATAGTTCTCAACATATTATAGGTCCTGAAATGAGCGTACACATATATAGGTGTGTGTGCAAATTTCATGTATCACAATACATGAAGCATAGTAGGCAAGCGACATACTCGTAATCAAGCATGATGTCTCCAAATGTTTCAGCCGGATTGAACACCTACAATACGCAAATATCCTCAGTCAGTGAAAGCTGAATATTTACACAAATATGACGCGATATAATATTGTTTGTACATACAAACCTCTAACCATGGGTAGGACCTCATAAGCTCATAGGAAGAATACCCTCCATTTCTATTCTGCAACCATTGAGTAGTTACTTTCATAACTATTTTTGGCTAAAAAGGAAAGATTTTGTGATTGGTAAAAATAAAATTAAGTAACCATTTTGAGTAGATTAAGATTAAGATTACTTTGTATCCTTAGTTAATGGTGGACCAAAGATTAAGATTTTTTCAATTATATATAGAACTTTGTATCCTTAGTTACCTGAAGAGTTAGAAGCAAATGAACAGCATCATATAGACATTCTGGTGCTATTGCTTCTCCAACCAGATCATATGGCATTTGTGATAGCATCAATACCGTCTATCGTCATAAACACATATCATCATCATCATCATCATCATCATCATCATCATCATCATAGTCATAATCATCATTTTGATTAACCATCATCACCATGATGACATAAAACCTATTTATTATATATGGCAAGATGAAGCTACATACCTTCAAACCTTCTGCAGTGCAATCAGACACAGGCCAACCATTATCTGGAGTAGAAAATGGCCATCCACCACGTGTTATGTGACGGTACCACCACTGAATATTACCCGAACTATTTTCCTTGATCTTCACATAAACAAGCATACAATGATCACCACTTATATATGCTCAAATACATTATAAGATTTCAATGACGTAAAACTGATATACTTGTGAATTCTTAATGAAACTGTGTGCTTTTCGAAGCATTGAACCATATTCATCCTCTAAATTGGTTGCTAATATTGCTTGAACAGCAAAAACAGCATCCCACAATTGTGATCCATTGTACCCCTGAGATAACATAAATTAAGATATAGTGTGTAAAAGTTTGGTTGTATTTTAATGAACAGAATGAGAATATCTAATAACATAATGATCGTGAAGGGACTCAAAATAACCTGCATCTTCATGCCATCTTCAGCTATCCAGAGGTAGTCTTTTACTCTAGACAGATGCAGTTTATTTACAGGTGATTTTGGATCCTCCACCCAACAACATAACATGTTGAGCACCTGTTTCACATATATATCATGTATTTACACCGCGGGTTTAAACTAAAATATGCAGATTAGAGATCTATCTAACTCAAGAATATAACAATAAGATCAGCATGAAAATCACTTCTAAAAATTTGTATTCAAATAGGAAACAATCGTTTAAGTATAAGGTAATAAGTTAAGTAAAACTGAGAGATTGGAACATAAGTTTAATAGGTTTTGATAGTTCTAATAATGTTTTTTCTGCTTTCTAATTCTTGCTCTTTATCTTTCATTAATGGAATACAAAGTATATATAGAAAAAACAAAAATAAAAGCATGCAAACATGAGTTAGTGCTTCTGCAAAACACGAAGAATGATCCGCTAATTAAAACCTCACTAAAACACCAAAACTACTAATGAACCATTCAGATATCCGGTTCCATTACTTGTGACCCGTTTTGACCAATCAAGATTAACCCCTACACCTATTGTGTCAAAATGAATCATGTTGTTATGTGTGTGCATACCTTGTTAACAGGTCCGATGCAAATATACCGCGTGTTCTCATCTTCATAATGAATATGTTGCATAACGGTGTTGAGTGCTTTCTTTCTAACCTTTGACAATGGCCATCGCATCAATAGAGGTTCACCAATCTTGTTCAAACCACCCCATAAAATGTCTTGTATCATAGGATGAGGATAATACAAATCTTCCTACAACCAACAAATTAACCCCATAAATAGTAAATTATTTATATAATATTATTTCATGATGATGTCCACAAACTCACTAGAAAAAAAAAGTTACCTTGGCACATTGATTTCTAGCCAAGTCCCAATTAACTTGGTGATAAAGAGTGTTATATAGCTCTCTTCTTAGTGATAGAACAATGGAACTTATTGGCCCGACAAACCGTTTACCGTATAAATACGACATGGGCAAGTATATCATCCTTGTGTGGCACCACATTCTTCCTGAATTATCGAATTAAAGAAAGCATGTGTGTGTTATATCGCGCCATTTGTTATATAAAACTTGAAAGTTGAAGAAAATGGGAATAAACAAACCTGGGTGTAAAGGAAGAAAGTATGGAAGAAGCCACATTTCTGGTGGCAAAGGATTGTTTCCACTCCATTCATACACCCCGAGTACCTATCGCGCATGCAATATGGCTCGTTTAGCATGTGAAGAGTATAGCAACAAATCTAGTAGCAATTAGCATTTGATGTTCGTTTTCTTTACCAATATATATTATGTTTACAACAGGATTAGGTAAATCGTAACTTATGCAAAGAAATTTTCTTTAAGAGGTTATGACAGAAAACTAATAATTAAAGAAACACAATCCAGACCTAAGATCTTTGCTAGAGAGCATCAAATGCTTACTACTGCACCACCGTTTATATAAACTTTATTATATTTTGTTAGCGAATAGGAATGCCTTTAATACGACAGTTATTTTGTAAGAACTCTTCGTTAGTAGTCTTTTGTTGGACAAAACAACTTAAATCTTTGAATGTATGTATTGGTGATTATGTTTGCACATACATCACAAAGTTAGAAAGATAAACAGAGTGAATAGAGTCTTACAGAAAGCCAGAATTTGCCCCATGTGGGTATATGTGTGACACTACCATGATCAAGAATCCATTTTCTTGCTTTGGTCATGGCTTCTTCACCACCATCCATTCTTTCACCAAGCAACCTTAGGCTCACATAGTTCAAAGCTGTAGAAAACATGGTGCTGTGACCTTCTATGTGTAAGCCCCATCCGCCATCAACATTCTGCGTGGACTCATACTTGGACTAATTATAAGACGTAGACACGTGTACTAGAAAGGAGACCAGCTTAAAAAGCTCGTAACTTTTGAGAATTTAACAAGAACAAAATAGTAATAGACAAAAGTCTCTCAACATGATGGATCATATCACAAAGTCACAAACACCATAGGTTGTTAGTAAAATTTCATCATCATATCAAACTCTAAATTTGAACTCAAGGGCGAAGCTTTGTTGGGGCGCGAGGAGCCCCGACCCCCCCTGTTTTTTCGCCCAATAGTGGAAATTTATATGTATTTCGGGCGAAAACTTTTATACTTATTAAGTCCGGGCCCTTTGATTTGGGTCTCATGACTTTCGACCCCCTGACATATTTCCTAAAGCTCCGTCACTGTTTAAACTTTTAGATTTTTTCCAAATTTAGCAATATTTAAGTATTCTTTTGTAATTGTCAAAAAACTTGTAAGTCATGAACTGATTGTATTAATCTATGATCTTTTTACTTCCTTGATTTTATAACTATTTTTTTAAAGCAATATTTTATTTTGAGGCTTTCATAATTGGTTTGAAGATTTGAAGCTAGATGGTCTTCGTAAATTCTTAATGTTATTACTTTTTTTAACTGTCTCTTAACATTTATTACTTGTTAAATAAAAGTGTAAATCTTGTCATTCATCTATCTACTATAATAAAAAAAGGTTTTGAGTTGTCACTTGTCATAATATTAGACCTTCTAAGCCTAATTTTTCCGTTTCTCTCTCATATTAAATATTTACATTAACTATAATTATATTATTTAATAACTACTAATTATATTATTTAATTCTTTTTAAATTAAATAGTTTTTAATAAATAAAAAAGAGTTTTTTTATAAATGTAATATCTAAAGAAACAATCTTTTGTATAACATAAGTAGTTTTTTAAAATATCAAACTTTTTTAAAATAAAAAATATTTAAATCAATGTTTTTAGAAATTAATTTTTTTTGAACCATAAAAATTGAAATTCAAAGTTAGAATAAGAAATTTTTATAAAATGACAGTTTTTTCAAACGTTTTGATTTAGAACGAATTTTTAAAATTTTTTTAGATAAAAATACTTTAAAAGAAAAATTCAAAGAAAATAATATCATTATTTTATTACTTATTATAGTCCTTGCTCATACGTAGTTTCAATAATATCATATTTCAAAATTATTATTTTATAATTAATAATTTTTTATTACTAATTATTTAATATTTTATTTATTCAACCCGTGTAATATACGGGTACTAACCTAGTTAGTAAATAATTAATTTCTTCCTCAGAATATTCTATATATTGTTTCTCCTCCTACTTTTTTGTCATGTTGTGACCATAATGTTTGGCTGGTTATCTCCCCCACACACTTTAATATATACTGTATTTTTATGAAAAATTAGTTATAAAATATAAATTAAGTATTTCATTTTTTCTACAATTCTTTTTTGTTTACCTGATGATTGTAAAGATAACGACGGATTTCCCTTTTGTGTTCTATTGATAAAACTACGTCCTTTGCTCCCATAACATGCAACCCAATGATCTGCAATACGATTACAAGCTTTATTAGTACGAGTACACTTCTTTGAGTAAGCTTTAATTGCAAACGGTAATCAAAACTCACATTACCGACTGATTTTTAAAAATGTATTTGTATTATAGACATGTTATACTAGCAAGGAGCAGCTCCTTAGGATTAGTAGCCATCTGTCTTACCGGAAACTAACTTTTTGTTTGAACTGGAATATGATGAACTGAAATTAAAATAACTAGATATGATATACTGGAATTTGTCAAAAGAATTAGAACTTATGAGGTATTCAATCGATAAAACAATCATGTTAATTTATTAAAGAAGTTGGATTGTGGGAATGGAGTTGTAAGCAACAATACACACTTTATTAATTATTAGTTTATTTTTATTCTTAAATCGGTCTTTTACTCTTTTAGGCATAGAGCTATGGCTTTTGCAACTTGTGAAATCTATATTTATATATCTATATATAATACTAAAATAGTAATTTAAGGGGACACTTGTTATATTTCTAGGTCCCCAAGTTTATTTTTCCCACCTCTGTCTCCTCTTAAATAACTATTTAAATTAAAAAATATTAAATAATTTTAATTCTTTTTTAGACTAATTTTTTTGATAAATTAAGAAAGATGTCTTTTTATTAATGTTATTTTTAGAAAATAGTTTTTTATACAATTAAATTTTTTTCTAAAACATCTAACTTTTTTTAAAATATAAAATATTTTAAAATTGGTATTTTAAAAAGTAAATTTTTTTATAAACTAAAAATAATTAATGTTAGAAGTTATAATAAAAAATTTTAAAAAGTAACATTTATAATACGATTTGTTTTGAAAAAAATGTTTAACTTTTTTTTGGAAAAAAGTTTAAAAACCAAAGTTTAAAAATTGATATCGTTATTTTATTACTTATAGTTATTACTTATATGTAATTTTAATCATATCTTATTTTAGATTATCATTTTATACTTCATAAATTTTTATTATATTTAATATTTTTTTTTCAACCCGTATAATACAAGGGTTTACTAAAGTTAGTGTTAAATAAATAATAATCAACAACTAATCAGAGATATTATGAACATTTATAGCTTGATCCAACCCGATTCAATACTATATCTCTATATTTGATTACAGGGTCAAAATTATTCAAAATTGATCTAATTATTGCACATAACTTTTTAGTGTATATTATACAAATCTTAATTTTTCATACTAATATCCTCACACCACTCAATATCTAACTCACGATTTGACTTGTCAAAAGTATTCCTTGTAAGTTTAAAAGAAGACAGTTTTTTTACTGTATATTTTGTTATGACAATAAACAAAAGTTAAGATCAATCTCTGTTAAGTGTCGGTTTATGCTTAAAAGAGCATATTTTTACGCATGATCAGCTTTATGTCATCTTGTCACAAGTTAAGAGTAAAGATGGATTGAACCTTAGCTTTAGATAATAAGTGTAAACCTACTAATATTACTATAAATATTAGCTTTAGATAACTAGTTTACAAAGATGTTTTTACTCATTTATAACCTTATAACAAAAATTGTTATATCTTATTTAATATATAACACACTTGATTTTATTTTTATTTTATATTATTTAATAATTAAGAGCAAGAAGTCATCTCGTTTGACTTCCTACAACAAATGGATTATTATTTAAATATAAATAGCTTTATATATATAATTTTATCAATTTATAAAGAATTGACAAAATTATTGTGATGGATGAAGTTACATAGCATAATATACATCATGATATGCTATCTCCATCAGTCACCCTCACATAGCCACATATTAATTTTATTATTATAAGAATAATTATTATTTTTACCGATAGAAATACTATTATTATTATTACTACTATATAACGACTGTATTAGAATCTTGTTATCACCAGGCCAGGAAGGAGAAACAAAGGACCGCCATAATCAGCCGGCCAACTCCCGTCATCACCTTGAAGGGTTGAGTAGAACTTTAACGCTTTCTTCAACTTTTTTACCACAATTCCATCATAATCATCATCATCATTATCATGGTCGTTATCAACAACAACATTAGCATCATCATCATCATCACCTTGAAGGGTTGAGTAGAACTTTAGCGCTTTCTTCAACTTTTTTACCACAACTCCATCATAATCATCATCATCATTATCATGGTCGTCATCAACAACATCATCATCTTCATCATCATGTTTTGCTTCTATCACTCGTGATTTTTCACTTGCAAACTGCATTAGATCGTTAACCAAGAGCTCTAAATCCTAACCATCATGATAATAAATCATCGATTAGCGAAAACGTTACCTGGAATCGCATCAAAAGATCAGAATTATGCTTGACGTTCAACTTGTTTCTGGTAAATTCTTCTCGCATGTTCTCGATTTGTGATCGTTCCTCAAGAGTTCCTGCATATGGATCAAATTCCCAAAATTGTCTACCGATATGATTATTTACACTTGCAACACCTAGATCATTTTCGCCTTTCGATAACCTAAGCTTCCACATGACCGATTTTGTTTTCAGACTCAGAGATCTGCAATATTGGAATTTGTTAGTTTTTTTAATATATAAATGATTACTTTTTTCTAAGAAAAAGATCAGTTGGTAGATAAAAAATCTTATGATCGAGGACTCTTTGACAAAAAAGTTATTGTTCGTACATATGCATGCACTAGGACTTCTACATGCATTATATATGTGGGAAGTATAAAATTTATAAATTGATATGATCAATTCCTTTAGGAAAATACTATATGTTCCTACTTTTTTGTGTATATCCTTCAAACAACGTGATTACAAGATATATATGCTTGTCAAAATAAAAGAAAAAGTAGGAAGAGAAAGATGTGCATGTGAGCACTTGTAATCATCTTCTCATTATGACTAAATAATAAAAATATAATGATATAGCATAATATATACTCCTTTATTTTTATAGCTTCCACCAATATACATTCTATTACACAAAATTAAATATTAACTTTGCATTTGTAACATGACACATACGATTAAATGTTATGACTAGGGGGTGTTTATAAACTATTAAAACTAATTAAGTCATTCACATCAACGGAAGTAGCTAGGCCGGTTCGGCCTGTTGAGATGTATAAGATCGTGTTGACAAGTTACTATTCGATCTACAGTTTGATACTTGAAACCGAGCGTCAAACATTTGCTGTTAATTTTTTCATTCTAGAAATATAAAGTTTTGTGTGTGTATTCATGAAAAATCCTTATTATTTTAAAAAACTTGGCATAAAACTATGGTTTGAAAAAAAAGTTGTACAAAATTGATAAATCGTTAAATTGAACCTAACCTTCACACTGTGAGCCGGTTTGATCCTTTTCTGATTGTTAGCAGTTCCGTCTATATTTTTTCATAAAACTGATCGAAATAAACCTTAGAACACAATAAGCAAAAGCAAAGGATAACTTACATTTGAAAGTGAGTAAGAGAGAGGGAGGGTGAGAATTTAGAAGTAATGGCCAACTTTTATACATGCAAGGGACAGCGATTGATTGGTATATGCAGTCCTTTATGTATTTTTTATATATAATAATTGTCAAAAATCATAAAAGAATAGTTTTGTCTCCACCCTAATGCAAATTATCTAGCAATATTTTATGTAACTAAAAGGACAAAATTAAGTAAGTCACTTTGTTAATCGTAATGTGAATGTCTTCTTAATGAGAATGGGTATTTTGGGATTGTTAGTTTGTTTATTTTCTTTAACGATGATTAATTGAATCAGGCCATTTGAGATACTACGTTGGCACGTCTCTGAAGAGAAGCTCATACATCAGTTTGTTTAAATTAGTTTCGAACCTAAGATCACCCTCAAAAGTAAACACATTTTAGATGAAAAAACCCTATTAACCAACCTAGAATTTTTATTATTATTATATTTGATACTTGAACCGAAGAACTCTTTGTATTTAATGAAATATTAGGGTACTTCACCTCAACCATTTGAACTGAGAATTATTGATATTAGTTTTAGTTTGTTTATTTATTCGTTGTGTTTTTAAAGTAGGAAATTATATATATTCCGACAAAGGGCATTGGTGGTTCCATGTTAATTTTTAGAGTTTGACCCAAAATTTATGCATAAATATATTGAATTGTGTTCCAATCTTTAAAAATAAAAATGAGCTTAAAATATATTTACTATACATTGTGCAATCCTAATTTAGCGTACCCATTCTTTACCCACTCACAAAAAAATTCTACATACCCTTAAGAAAAGGCCTCGAGCTTTTACTTTTACTTAGGTTCATAAAATAGTTGAGCCGTAGTGTTTTTAGTTTACTTATACAAGTATACAACTATTATATATTATAAAAAATATGTATATATATACAGTTAAATCTCATGGGTTAAGATATCAGCCACCAAAGCTTTTTCACAAATTGCAATTAAGTCCCCGAAAGAACCAAATAATTTATTATAAAATATGAAAACGTGTAATTACATTATTTGTTAAAATAAACAATATGAAGTAATTAAATGTTTATTACAATGAATAACTAGGTGTGAAAAATAAATATGAAAAATGAAGATGATGTAGAAATATAAGGATAGTATTGAATATGGACCACTAAAAAATGAGTATTGTTTAAGAATGAATAGATTTTGAAGATGCTCTCCAATCAGCCCATCGTCGTTTCTTCCTTTTTTCTGCAAATTGTACATTAATTATACATTTGTTATTAGCCAACGTAAACTAAAAGATATTGTATTCAACTCCCTAAACAAACGTAAGGGGAACTTTGTCTTGAATTGGTAGTAATTACCAAACTTCTTATCCAGAGGATTTTACATGTTATTTTTCTTTTATTTCTATATTTATTGGCTTCCACATAGATTGTTAGTGACTCACTGATTTCCGACTCATCACCAACGGATATTAAAAGTGTGTCACCGACGGATATTAGAGCATTCACAATGAATTTTTATCTTTATCCATATAATTACACTGAAAAACATTATTTTTTCTCTTTCATTTTCAATTAAATAATACATTTTATACTTTCATTATTATTTTTTCTCTCTCATCCACTTATAACCACTTTAAAAAATATTAAAAAATTTATAAGGATTGAATAATAATTCTTTAAATATATCAATTAACAATAACATTTCCTCTCTCTTTCACTCACAACCACTCAAAACCATTCCATATAATATAAGAAACACACTCACATCTTTTGGGATTCCACTGTGAATGCTCTTAAAAGGTTATAGAAAAAAAGAATAACTTCTACAAACGAGTAAGAGCATTCACACTAGGTTCTTATATGTTTGTGAGTGTGTTTCTTATATTATATGAAATGGTTGTGACTTGTGAGTGAAGAAAATATAAAATGTTACTGTTTAGTTGTATATTTGGTAAGACAATGTTTATTTTTTAATTTCTTTGAAAGTGATTATGAGTGAAAAAGAAAGAAAATATAATGATAAAGATATAAAAAGTATTATTTAATTTAAAAATTAAAAAGAGTGGTGTTTTTTGTAATTATAAGGTTAAGAATAAAAAAACTGATTTGAATGATCTAAGAGCATTCACATCTCATTCCTCATTCACATCCTTATAATTACATAAAAAGTTATTACTTTTTTCTTTTATTTTAATTAAATAATATTTTTTATACATTATCATTATCTTCTCTCTTCTCCACTCACAACTACTTTAGAAAATATTAAAAGTTTTATGATGATGATTAAACGGTAACAATTTATTTATTATCTACTCACAACCACTAATAACCATCCATTATAATATAGGGCATACACTCACATAAATTTAAGAAATGAGATGTGAATGCCTTGCTCTAAAGCTCGTTGTCAGTAATATTTCGTAGATGAAACTTTGTTTTCATATCAAAACGCTTGTCTTAATTATCTCTTGTTTCCCACAAAATATTATCTTTATTACGTATGAATTAAGTAAGCAGTTCTTAATTTGTGAGTGATTTGGGAAATTATTAAGAATCGATCAACCACCATTTGCAATTCAATTGAACAGAAATTGATTAAATTTTGATTAGAGAGTATAACTACGAAACAACGTGCGACTAAAAATTTCATCGCAAAGGGATATTTATGAATTCTTATTTTTGTTGTTATATTCATGTCAAGCATTTGTTTCGTAGGAAAAAGTTCGAAACTTGTCACTGACTTTGGTATTTTATAATGTATAAGATAAGATACGAAATAACAAAAAAGTTGTTAATCTATAACATATGCAAATTCAGATTAAAAAAACTTCTGTCACTATTTAACCAACGTCGATCTGACAATCATACATGCAAACAAGAGATCCATGTAGTTGCACATTTGTTATTATCAATATAAACTGAAAGGTAATATATTAATTTGTAAGCATGTTAATTAGGGACCATGGTAGGGAGACCAATTATATGGCTTAGAGTGTTATCCGAACCAACCTAGTGACTGATAATGGCTCATACATTATTTAATAAATATTCTTACCCTACTAAATAACTAATATTTGTCCACAGTTGGTTCTATCAGCACGTCATCAATAAAAAAGTTTACAAATCTATCGGAATCGGATGTAACTAATATCATTTGCGACAGTCGACTGAGGGCATTACCAAAAGATCACTGATGGACCACCAATACGTTTTGTGTGGGTGCCATTGAGATTGTTTCTGACAGAATAACTTACCGAAGGAACATCGATGGATACTTCTAAAAGTTCCTGATGGTTTTGGCTCCGGCCAGCCGTCGGTTGTTATTATTTACTAGTTGGGAGTCGGTACGCGCGTTGCGCGATATTATATTATGTTTTATGTTTTTGTAGCTATTAGTTACATTCAAAAGTAAGGGTTCATCGGTTTTCGTTGAGATTCCTTTGTATTGTTATTTGCCAAAAGGTGTTGATTTTCCAATCGCCTTTAGTTGCCTTCACGGTTGCACTGAGTGTTTAGCGAAGGTACCATTGATAATAAAATGTGTTGTAGTGTATTTGAGCAGGCGGAGATTGTTTATAAGCCTCTGCATATCTGGTTTGTACATCAAATTGCAAGTTGCCAATGATCATTTTATATGTTAGAAAAAGTAGGACCGTTATACATTTCAACAACGACTGCTAATTTCAAAAAGTTCTTGCTGTAAGGGTTTTTTTCCTGTTGGTGAATATGTGTCCCTGGAGTTGTGACGGAAAAGGATTCATATGTTCAAAGGATGGAAAACGGATATATCAATTGTTGTTTGGGAAGAGCTTTCATGTTACCTTAAGTTCTCTTGGTTCCTTTGCCTGCAGTTGTGAGAAAGTGATATTGGCCTGTTGTGATTGTTGCTCCTAGTTTTTTGTTTCGGCATGTATTCGTACACTGTTTTTGTCAGCTTCTAACTTTTCAAAGCTGCAATAAGTAGAGTTTTTTATGTGTTAGTCTATGTATCTACAGAGAAAAGTATTTTTTTTGTTTCTTGCATATAAATCTACCCGCCTGATACCCAAAAGCAATACCTTTAAGAGCACAAAAGAATCAATAATTTTAAGATAATATGGACGTTGTTTTAAAAAAGATAATGTTTGCAACAAATACAATCAACTTTTCCAGGGGAAGAAGAACATATAGCCAACGTTTCTTTTGAGAAATTAAGCCATGCAGTATATGGTGCGGGATTCTTACCTCTAAGATGCAAATAAAGCCCCAAAGGATCAATGTCTCCTGTTACTCATAGGTTTCACCATGTTGAATGAATTTTTGATATTTCTCTAAGTATTCTACGTACTGCTGTGATATCAAAAATAAAAGGAGGATAGGCATATATATGACATTGTTGATTCTCACTGAATCAAAGTTATCTAAATGGAATATGAGCCAAATGAACAGTAAAGATAAAATAGGAGGTGGAACACCGACCACCAAAGGCGGAAAGAAAACCCGGAAAACAGTTTTTAAGATCTCAAAAGTCGATCTTAATCAGAAAATACCGTAACAGCAGCTATCCTCCCCCCTCGAAGCCATCACACAAAATCCACCGGCCACACTCCTCTGACCCACGACCGTACATTTGTGGGTTGCTTGCTTTTGCCACGTACATACATGTGTCAATGCCTTGTACCCTCACGCCGTCCAACATAGTTTCCTATTACTTTTCCTTCTTACCTGATCGCAATCTTTGTTCTCTCTTTATCAATATGAACGACTAATGTAAAAACTAAAAATAAATTCAGTCCCAAATTTGAATTTACTACAAACTACTTTTAAATATTAACACCATAGCAGCAGGTTACATTCAAGTTACAAAAAAACACAACCAAGTCACCATCGATTACAAAAACTTATGCAGACCTGAGATTGTTTACAACTGCTATGATCATTGAGTTTCAAGTTGCCATTAGTGATTCTGTATGTAAACAAAAAGTTTAAAATGCCATATATTTCAACATGACTTGGCAACTTCAAAAACTGTTGCTGTAACTTCTTAGTTATCCTTTGGTTTTTTTCCCTATTGTAGGTCTTGAAATTTTAAAATAGAATATGGATGTAGTATAGTAATATGTATGTTCAAGTGTTAAAATGTATCAGGTTATTTATTACCTTGTTCATGGAACAGTGGGCGTTTAACTGAAGTACTCGGTTCGGACCTGTGTACCAACTGATCTGTTGATGGAGTTGTTGGGGCTGGTGTGGTGGCTGTTGTTTTTTCAGTAAGTCTGTCCATTCTGTTAATAGTGCAACGCAACATGCCAGTTCTGTTATTTTTATTGGCCTGAACGTGAAATAGAGCTTGTTTGTTTATGATTTTGCGCAGGGTGATATCCGGGTCGTGCGTTATTAGTATGTCTGCGCATGTAATTCCAGCAAGCTTTGCAGATGGTTCGTTGAATATTAAGGCAGGTATGCTTCCTGTATCATCGGAGATTGTAGCACTGATTCAATATCTGCAATTAATTTTTCTGTTACTTGGGTATTTTATTATCAAAGGTAAGTAATAACAGAAAAAGTACATATCGGTTGGGACACTGAGATTTCCATGCATCGAACAGAACCACTTTTCTTCGGCTTTGATAAGGGACTGCTCACAGTTTGGGCAGCCTATAGAATGCCAATCTCTATCCATGTATATCTCAGTCACTACTGCTTTCAAGGTGAATATGTGTCCCTGGATTTATGGCAGCATAGGATTTAAAATTTGTAAGGATGGATAGTGGATCTATCAATTATATTTTGAGAAGAGGTTTTGTATTACCTTAAGTTCTCCTTGTTGCTTTGCCTGTAGTTGTGCTACAGTTAATTGTGCCTCTTGTGATTTCAGATCTTGAATTTTTTGTTCGCCAGGATTTTGTACATTTTGTTTGTCAGCCTTTAAGCTACAATAAGAACATAGTTTTACATGTTAGTTTATGTAGCTATAGAGATTTTTTTTTTATTTTCTCTTACATATCCAATAGGAGGTGGGTTTCTGCTGTTGACGAGTTCAGGTATATGTGGGTTGCATTCGTTGATTGAAGTTGAAGCCTACCTGTTTTTAACCCATTGTTAGATAAATTTTTTATTGATGTCTTACCTTTTGATTGTATTTTTTTACCTATGAAATCAGTACGCCTCAGGCCTGTTACTGCAAGTATTGTAGGTTGTATTGATGACTCTACTACAACTCTTGGGAATCTGGACGATGATGAAGCAATTTCCTCCCATAGTCTGATGGTCACATCTTTGTTGCTGCGAAT
Source organism: Flaveria sonorensis (assembly GCA_025506505.1). Taxonomy (NCBI): domain Eukaryota; kingdom Viridiplantae; phylum Streptophyta; class Magnoliopsida; order Asterales; family Asteraceae; genus Flaveria; species Flaveria sonorensis. Next base: position 61,120,137 of record CM046435.1, on the reverse strand, counting down.
TTTCATGTCAGTATTCGGCGTTAAAAAATGACATTGATAACTGTACTAATATATTTATTTTAACGTTGAATGCATAAATATCTCATTGTACTAAACCTTACCTGCAATCTGTTAAAGTGATTGTGACATATGGTTTTCCATTGTTTGTAGTGTTATCCTGCATTTGTTGTAGTATGCCTATGTAATCTGTAAACCAAAAATCACAAACTCTAGCTTAGATTAAAATTATTCAATATGAAAATAAAAGTTAAAAATGCAGATGTAATTACCTACGATAACTTTATTCTGGGTTTCACTTGGATCCTTACTTTTACTATGCAAAGATTCTAGTCTTTGTCGACTTATAAACTCAAAATATTGACCTGGAAGCTCGGGTGTGTCCGGTATAGGGGTAAATACAGATGTTGAGCCAATCCGCATGTAAGTCGGGTGCGATAAGGTAGATGTGTACTTGTCAGGTTCGGTACATGCATATCTATTGATTTTATAGCACCTATGTATCTGTAGCTTTGAAACAACTGATCTTTGGTCTCTTCCCTTTGCCATTGCCTGTATACCCATGCCCTGTCGTACGAATAGTAAGTATACGAACTTAGAATAATGTTTAGCTATTATGCATGCAAAGAATGAACTGTAGTACTACCTCTTTGTCAACAAACACATAACAGATTTCATTGTCATGAAATGCAGGTTTCCAGCTGCGAATAACACGGATCTCAAGCTCTGGAGCATGACCACCTGGTCTAAGCGCTGAAATGCCAGTGTCTTCCATTCCCAATTACCTGTACAGGAGGTAAAATCTAAGAATTAGTCATGTAGTAATAAAATATTATTGCAGAACATTTCCTTATGTTATCTATTTTAGAAGTTAAAGGAAATAATTAAGCTAGACCTGGGGCAGGTATTTTTTTTTTCACCTCATCTAATAGCTCTGTATAAACAATATTTAAGGTCCTATTATCACTGTTATCAGCTCTTTTTTTCGTCATATTTTCACAGATTCAGGGGTTGTAGCCCTCGATAGCGCAACATAGAGTTGGCCATGACTAAAGATTGGCTCAAGTAAGTAAATTCCAATTCTATTTAAACTTTGACCTTGGCTTTTGTTAATTGTCATGGCATAACATATTCTAACTGGAAATTGTCTCCTTGTAAAAACAAATGGTAATTCTTTTGTGTTATGAACGAAGTTAATTCTTGGAATATAAACTCTAGTACCAACTGATGTACATGTTATTATGTGTGCCTCTATAACACGTGCTAACAACTGTGAAACTAACAACCTTGTGCCATTATACAAACCATTTTTTTGATCTATATTACGAATTAACATAATGGGTGTATTATTTTTCAGCTTGAGACAATGATTTGGAATCCCATAAAAGTTTAGTACATTTAGATATTCAACAGGTACATCATATCACATCACCAACATTCGTAGAATGTGGAACCATCGAATCTGTACTTAGATAAGAAACATAATCGCCGGGTGATAAGTCAAAACATATCATTGATCTCATCAACATTTTCATTCTTTGGACATATAATTGCACATTCTGCAAGCGCTGCTGCATTTGGATTGAAAAGGTTGGTATCTTCATATACGAATCTAATGAGTTGCATAAGCCGAATCATCATCTTCAATTACCATACTCGATGGAATTTGAATAACTTTGGTATCTTGCTGCCCCTGGGAAGCTGTCTCACCCTCTTCACCATCTCCAATTCTTAACAACCATTCTGTAAAAGCCTAGGTATTGGTTTGTGATGACATATTTGAATTTGATGTTGAAACCCTTAGATTTGTAGAAAGGACATAAACAACTAAATATTTCCAAAGATATGATCTTGGAAGACATGAAGCCATGATATCCTCTTTGGTAGACTTTGGTTTAACTGGGAGTGTTTGCCTAAAATCACCTCCTAACAACACGGATTTACCACCAAAAGGTACGTTGATTTTTCCTGTCAAATCCCTCAAGGTTTTGTCAAGTGATGTGAAACACCTTCTATAATGAATATGACCACCTGTATCAATACGGGTTTGTAATTCATAGGTCTTAGGATACAGTTTTGAGCATGCTCCGTCCTTCATACAGGGCGAACTCAACCTTGCGGACCCACATGGACCGTGCAACATAAAAGTTGTTACTATCCTGTATAACACGGATTCAGTATTTGCATCTGGCAATTCAGCACTTATGTAACGGTTAACATCTTCTGCTCTGCGAATACGACAAGGATCTTTTGCCCATAATAGTGTGTGACAATGAGGAAGACCTCTTTTCTAGAACTCAATAGTGTAGAGTTCTTAGGAGAAAAAAAGAATAGATTCAGAACAAATCAATTTAAAATTTTTTTTATCAAAAATCAGAATTAGATAACATAGAGAATGACTACCTGCAGCCACATCCCCGAACGGCTTTACGGTTTTCAAATATTTGATGAAAGAACGTACTTTCATCTGGAATACTCTAGCTATAATGTCAGATCTATCTTGAGCAGATGAGGCACCAGCGGCAGTTATCTCCCTTGTAATCTCAGGCCATTTAACATTACATGTGAAAGTGATAAAGTATTGTGGATTACCATAGACACGACATATTGCTAACGCATCCTGATAATGTTTGAACATATACCTTGGACCACCAGTGAATGATGATGGCAGCACCACCCGTTTACCTACACTCCGTCCCTCTGTGTCACCGCGAAAAATCGCATCGTGCACTCCGTCTAAGAACTCACATCGAAAATCTTGTTGATTATTTCGTATATAATCAAGTCGTGATAGCTCTATGCTAACATACGCATCAACAATATACTGTTGGAAAAGGCGACCAGCTCGTAGGATGAGTGTATATACACCTATACGGTCATGAATTTGATAGCTATAAAACATGGAAGGTGTCAGATTACGACTCCCCACATCATCACCCTTTGATATTTGTAGTTCAGGTGACCATCCTTGTTCACCGCGAGGAAATAGGAGTGGATACTGCAAAGGCATGTAAGCAGGGTGAAGCTTGCTAACTCTATGGGGAGTATTGTCCTTTCCATGAATAACGATGTCAAAATCCTCTGATGTAGTATATGAATCACAAACAATCGCTCCAATGACACTTATAGCAGGGCTATCATACCTCCTATCCGTGCCTCTACTAAAAAACCTGATTGAGAATTCTGGAACAACAGCCTGGTCACACAATTCTCTAGCACCCCTGAAAAGCCTAATATAGCCGTTAACCTCATCGAGCATCGCACTCAGTGGCCGCACAACAACAGCAGACAAGGTTGTTGCACTTTCACTGGAGAAAAACCGAAGTCTATTGTCTCATTTTCACCATCGAATATATACATGTGTAAAAACCTAGGTCGGTCACCAGGGTTTGGACAAACTGATCCTATCCAATGACAAACCTAACCAGCCACTCGAAAGACATATGGAACACCATGTTGGTTAACAGAACTATCAATATTAGCACCGAAAGATGTCATAGAAAACATTGTATTATACGCCTGTATACTACACGTAAAATCAGGTTCTGAGAAATAAGCCTTTATTAAGTCTGGAGGATCAACTGGATAACACATGACAACTCTCCCAGACTTACAAAACCTATTATACCGAAGCCTACGACTAACAGGAAAGGAGGTCAACCATTTTGAATTCCAGAAAAGTGCACCACAAAATTCACAAACCTCATCACACCTTCCCAAATCCGCATAATCAGGCGACATAATAAAGGCTCCGTCACTGTTAGGGAGATTTTCGAATTCAACGTCTCGTTGAACAGGCACAGGCCGAGAAGGTTGCATTTCAACACGCGTAGACGACCTAAGCATAGATGCACGACGAAGGGATTAGAGATGAGTTTGACATGTAGCCTCAAAACCTGAGTTAAAGGACGAAGCAACACTGGCAGGAAGAGTTTCCCGGCGTATTCGCTTAGCGCGTGTATTCTAAAAAATCCAGCATACATCATAAGTAAAACACAGGCACAAAATTTCTACCACCAGAAATAATTAGTACACACATTACAGATTTGGAAACTACCTTCTTTTCCAAAAAAAATATAACATAACACCTAGCATGTCAAACCTAATTACAACATTAAATAAAGGCATATACTGTAACGACACTGCAAGAAAATAAAAATAAGTCACACGGAAACATACCTGCATATGACAACACGACACACTATAACTGCGAAGAGCTCAACGCGGTGTAGAGGAAAACAAAATTTTAACAAAAGCTGCAGACAACCATAAAAAAAACATGAAAACAATATTAAGAAAAACCTAACGGTAGCACAATAACTATAATAAAAACTCTTGTGTCGAAACTTGGAAAACCCAAACTCACCTATTCCTATATAGGAGAAAGAATTTGAATAAAAGGAAAGAAAATTGGGTAAAAATGCAATTTAAAAGATATAAAACATACTCAAGTCGAAGAACAGCCTCTACATGTACCAGTGCTCCCTTAATCTGCCAAAAAAAAGAAAAGTGTAAGAAACATTTGAACTAAAAGTATTTTTTTAGATACTAAACAAATGTTATATATTTTTTCTTTCCAAATAAATTGTAGCCTGTGGCTGCGTATAAAACATTCGACCCGTCAAAACAACCATAAACGATAAAGTTTTTTTATCATCATAGACTGCACAATGCGTAATGTTACATAGCAGAACAGTTCTCAAACAATTTGGCACTCTATGTGATTGTTTACACCGAAAGAATATGGTGTCAAATCTCTATAATACCAACATGCAGGTGGTAGATGCACCAAAAGTCATAAACATTAACATAAGTAGATCTGGCCCAAAGAAAATACCATCAGCCGTCTTTTTCATATAAATCGGGTGTAACTTCATCTGAATCAGCGAACAAACAAATAATCATCTCAGGTGAGCTACAACCCATCACCATCGAGTAACCAACAGAATCATAAGTCATGAAATAACTCACACAACGGGGAAACCCTTGAATCAAAATGAAGTGTGAAGATATTTTTATCAAGAACAGCAAAGACTAAAATTTAAAGATGGTGATATTGTTTTGATGTTGTGCTTATAATATCTAATATCTCAGCTTTGATATCCATCTCCATTCTCCGTTCTCCTATTTGTTGTAATTTGTAATAAGCTTTTTTAGTTAAATTCAGGATTGATGTTTGAATTTAGTTAATTCCACTATTCAAAATCTGGAATTCACATGTGATTTGAATTTGTTATAGTTTTTAAAACTAACGATTACTAGATTACTGTTTGATCTGAGTTTAAGACAATTTTGTTCAAGTATTCAACATAACATATATCAAAACTACTTCATAATTCATCTAACCGTGTATATGATTTTATCTTTACATTAAAAACATGTATGAGTTAAAAACAATTTCCACCTTGTTTTAAGCTGCTAGCCTAATGGACCTTACCCAACAAAATGAAACCTCTCACATAAACTAAGCAATACACCAAACAACAGATTAGGTCTTTATGATGAAACAAACAGGATATCCCACGCAAATCCAAGGTCTTCATAATTGACACGTCGGTTGAGTTGTCGACTATTACGACCATTCAAAGGCATTTTTCCATTACCTGGAGTAGGAAGGGGGATGACGTCGAAAATATATATATCTTATATATACCAGACGCTTCGGACGATGGTTAGTGCGAGCCACAAGTTTCCTGGAGAACGGCGGGAGAAGAAGCATGACTAATCCGATCTTGTTTTAGAAGCTGGTAGAGAGTAGATAATAGAATAGGCTGTGATGCCGGGAGAGATCACAAAAAGGAATTCCAAAGCACAAAGAACCAACATCAATGAATTGGAGGAGAGGCATTAATCAGATCATCGTCACCACAACAACAAGTTTGAATAACAACCTAAGTTTGAAACATTGAGAACAAATCTTGACCACGGGATCCAGAGCCACAGAAAAACTCTAAATTAAAGCCCTAACCTCACACAAGAAAGATTCATCAGAAACATGTACAACACAAGAGCATGCTGGAATAAATCTCAAAATCGCATGAACCAACAACAATACAATAGGAAGAACCACTAATAGAAAGCAAGAAACACCTACAGAAGCAAGTATCCAGCGCAATATCCACCGAGAACAATACAATACGAAATAAGAGGAGAAAAATGAAGGAGTACCTGAAGAACTAAGAAGGAATCAGAAATCAGAGACGCAGAGAAGTGATCTTCAAGCCGGGTACGAACGAAATCTCCACTTAATTAAGGAAGGTTTCAGAGACAGGGGATCAAAGCAAAGGTATAAACAATAACCCAAAAATGCTAAAGAACACCTCATCAACATGAGATAGAGGGTATAAACACGTGTCCCACTAAGTGTAATTATATAATTATTAAAAAAAGGGATGAAGACAAGTCTCGAACCGGCGACCCATAAAATAGCAGTCAAGACACACAACCAACTGCGCTGGAAAACAAATACACAACAAACGCCAACAAATTACATTAATAGTAAAGTAAACAACAGCAGGCAGCAAAAAAATAAACCAATCAGCGCCCGCCAAGAGGGCACCGAACATTGCTCATCAACCTACTAATTTAACATATAGGAGAATTATAAAAAATAATATTCAAATTTATTAAATTTTACTGTAAAATAGAAAATAACTAAAAACTCTAGAGATTAATATACCCGGAACCAAATAGAAATGTAATTTAAAAATATTAAAAAGTATACATTTATACACAAACTCGATCAGGACTAATTAGTAGTTGGACGGGGAGGCAGGGGAAGTTAAACATATTTCGGGACCTAAAGCAAACTATGAAATTGAAGACTATTTTGTGAAAGGAAAAACCGTTTCTTTTTTTACCATATATAAAAATCATTTAAAATTTATGTTAAACATGAATCAATGTGTAGCAACATTATTTTTTTCAACAACGTATTTTTCTTCCTCAACAACACTCTCCTTAATCTAAACAAATTATAAAAATCCCTTAAGTTAACTTTCAATCAATTTGTTATATGTTATCATTTTGCTCTAAAAGCACAAAATTGATAGATTATTACATATGTTTTCAGCTAAAATATAGATAAAGTTTTTTTTTTTTTTAATTTTGGGGGCCCAAAACAATTTCTTTAGTTGCTTGTATTATAGAGACGCCCCTGCGGGGAGAAGCGGGTCCCGATTGTCATCTAAACATAAATTTCATTTTATATTCGAGTTGTTATCATTCTTATTAGTCTACATGTCTTTTCTAAACCTTCTCATTCATTTTTCATCATCCTCATGCTTTTTCTAGTCACTCTTCCATTTCTATCCATAGCCTCTTCACCTTAGCCCTCTGCACCTTTTCTTTGTTATAATTCGTTGTGTATATATGTTCTGAAGTGTTTGTCAAATCTTCAGACACGTGTTGATCATGAACAAGACGTGGTTTCGGTTACACCTACACACGACATCACTTGTGATGAAGCGATAGTTTCTGGCTCGACATGCGCCGAGGGTGCCTCAACGCCACCGCATGAAAATACAAGGCCTAAGCGGAATAAAGAAGCCAAAGCGATTTATTGCGTAGAGTGATAGGTTCAAAATGAACCGATCTGTGATGATATCGTAATGCAATGATCAATTCAAACACTAAGTAAACAAACGCAAGCAATTACTTCAAAAATTCATAGATTTCATTGATAGCAAATGCTTAGGATACAAAGTGTAAGGGTGATTTACTGTTGTTCAGTCTGTTCTAACTGTTTTGTTGTCTTATTTTGGTACTCTCTACCTACACAATACATAAACTATCCTATTTATACTATCAAAGAAAAACAAGGAACATATATTTACAAAATAAGTCCCTATACTATGACAAAACGCAAAAGACAAATGTTAATCTTTTAAGAGCTCTAACAATACTCCCCCTAAGATTGGCATTGTCTTCAGTCCACATTGAACTCTTCTGGCTCATCTTTGATCTTGAACACGGGCTTCTCTTTGTAGAGTTCCTATTCTCGCAAAGCCTTCTTGATTGCAGACTTGAACTTCTTTCAAAGATTCTATGATCTGCTCAGCATTCAAGTTCTCAGAAAGGACTGTAGCATATTGTGTTGAGTTTTCACCTTCATCTAACACATGAATAGGTGAACCAGCAACAGCTTTGATAACCTCGAGTGAAGACTCCTCGGCAATCACATTCTCTTGTGCTTTCAAATATGATGATTGTACAACAAGAAAATCATACTCCATTTGTTGTTGTTCATTTACTTCATCAATATCTTCATTCACATCATTTGTTGTTTATATTCATTGACTATACCTATATATCACACGGATTAGCAGGTAACAATCGAATGTTAAGTAAATGAATGTATCGGGTGAGAGAATCAGTGAATCAGTGTTTGAGTGTGTGAATAAGTGAATGAAAACTACAAGTGTCGAATATATATAAGTGTAAAAATTTTTAGGCGCATGAGCACTGTGAAGGCATATGAGGATAAGTTTCACACTAAATCTTCAGATGCATGAGCACTGTTCAGAAGCTTGGGCACTGTTCAGGCGCTTGGGCACTGTTCAGGCGCATGAGACTTGTTGAAACGCCTAACACTTGGAGTAAACATCACCTTCAAACGTCTAACCACATTGGAAAGTCTGACTGTTTAGGCGCATGAGCATAAGTTGATACGCCCAACACTTAACCATTTTCAGCAACATGACAACTGTTTAGGCACATGTACTTGAACAAAACGCTTAACACTTGTACAAATTCCTAAAATTCATCATACTCCTGATTTAGACTTCTGAACACTATTCAGGCGTATGAGAAACCTTTCATGAGTCTAACACTTTGAAATTTTCACAACATCCATCCGAACACTGTTTATGCATATTATCACTGTTCGTGCACATTGTCTCAACACTTAGTCAAATTTTGAATATCACCCAAAACGAACATTAATTACCCTCAAATTTTAACAATATCAAATTGTTTTTGTTTAAAATCATCACAAATCATTTGAAACTCATATTTTCATTTTTAAACATAAATTTTCAATTCAAACACCATAAAGCACATTTTAAAAGACAACTTTGAATCAGTTTTTATTTTTCACACAATTTCCCGTCATTTTAGTCTCTATTTTAAAATTTTTACAACGCAAATAGTCTTGTTTTATTTGTAAGAAGTTTTTCCACTTATTTTGAATTTTTTTCAGGTTTATTTTTACATCATATCAAACACACACATGCTTGAATTTCAACTTCATCCTTTTCATCCAAAGCACTTAATTTTTTTATTTCTTTTTTATATTTTGACACTTTTCATTGATTTTCTCTTTTACATTTTTACTCCCCCTAAATTTTTAAGTTCACAAACTTAGAAGTTTCTTTTATTTTGCAAGTAGAGCAAACTAATCATTATCAACATGCCTGCACATAGAAAAACATGCAAAAATAAAAAATAAAGCAGAAAAAAAAATCTACTATACACAATTGAATCACATGCCTGCAGTGAGATCATATCAGTTAAAATCAGCATATTAAAATAAAATAAAATGGTGATAGTCATAGACAGTGATTAAATCCTGATTAAGTGTGTTTCAGGTCAGCGTTCCCGTAGCAGAGGAGACACGAGATCTAAGGACAGAAAATGAGTGCTTTTGGCAAGATAATCAGCACACTTACTTTTTCAATTCTTGGATTGATTAAGGTATGATTAGATATAACATTATGTAAGTCACACTTAGACTTAGAGAGCTCGACTCTCATCAAGATATGCAAGAAAACACTTTTCTCAACTTATTAACCTGACATATACTTATAACCAGATCTCATGTTTAGGTTGTGCACATTGGCATCTTTGCATCAAGTGAGAATATCCAGGTCTGTAATGACTTACAACAAAGGATATCTCGTCATTTCAGGTCTATGATGACTCATAACAGAGAAGTGAATAGATACTTTAAATAATTAGAGCTCATAGTTATTCATATCGCCACCAGGTGTGAGTTTGTGACTTTACCAGCAATCAATTTGAGAAGTCAACACTACTCATTGGTACTAAAATGGACAAACACGAATGCATGATTGATTTAGTTTGATCACAAGAATTTACTTTTTCAGTATAATTGCATGAGCTTACCTGCACATCATATCTGATCACGTCAGACTTTAGTAGCGAGCGAAGTATGCAACTGATCAGAACTAATGTATCTATCATTTCTCACAAATTAAAAAGACACATTCAGTCCTAAATAATTAACTAACAAATAAAATCTATTTTTGTGAGTTTTTGTTTTATAATTTTCTCTTTTGATTTTGCAATTTTCTATTTTTATATTTTCTTTTTCTTTTTCAATAGAACATGCACACACAATATATACAATTAGGCAGTTAACTTTAATAGATTTCTCAATAAATCTTCTTATTCAGCTAAGGGAGGGTTCTTTTTATTTTTATGATCCAGACAACTCAATTACTCAAAACCAGTTTTAAACATGGTTAATAAGTCCAATTGACTCAACCAAATACTCAAAACGACCTGGTAAAAAGGCTTTTGTAAATAGGTCAGCCAACTGTTTTCAGTTGTAATTTGAATCAAAATGATTAAACCTTTTTCAGAGTTATCTCTGAGAAAATGATATCGAATTTCGATATGCTTTGTTTTTGAGTGCTGGACAGTATTAGCTGTAATAAACATAGCAGCAGTGTTATCAATGTAAATAGAAGTTTTAAGAAAATTGAACTCGTAATCCAGCAGTTGGTTTTGTAACCAAAGGATTTGAGAACATCCTGCTGAAGCAGCTATGTACTCAGCTTCTACGGTTGAAACGGAGACATTTGTTTGTTTCTTACATTGCCACGAGACTAATCTGAGACCTAAAAACTGACAACCACCCATCGTAGATTTACGATCTTGGCAACATCCTCCATAATCACTATCTGTATATCCATGTAACTCGAAGTTTCCTTCATAAAGATACCATAACCCTAAAGCCGGTTTTCCTTTGAGATACCTGAATATTCGTTAATAGCGATTAGGTGAAATTTCTTCGGGTCAGATTGGTACCTGGCACAGACACAAACAGCATACATTATTTCAGCTCTAGATGCAATAAGATAAATCAAAGATCCAATCATAGATCTGTATAGAGTTTGGTTAAATGATTTTCCTTTCGGATCAGGTTCAATCTTGGTATTGACGTCAGCTGGAGTTCTGATGGATTGACAATCTTGCAGTTTAAATTTCTTTAAGAGTTTTTCAACGAATTTCTCCTGATTAATAAAAATTTCATCTGCAGACAGCTTCACTTGAAGACCATAAAAAAAGTTAATTTCTCCCATAGAACTCATTTAGAAACGAGACTTCATGATTTCTTCAAATTCATTACACAATTTTGGACTTGTAGAACCGAATATGATATCATCGACATACACTTGAACACATAAGAAATCATCAGCATCCTTCTTTATAAACAAAGTTAGATCAATTTTCCCTCGTGTGTATCTATGCTGGATCAAATGTTGTGATAACGTTTCATACCAAATTCTAAGAGCTTGATGAAGACCATACAATGCTTTAATAAGCTTGTACACATGATGAGGATATTCCGAGTCTTTGAAACCTGGAGGTTGCTTGACACACATCATCAGTGATTGGTCCATACAAGAAAGCACCTTTAACGTCCATCTGATACACCTTGAATTGCATGTATGATGCATAAGCCAGGAAGAAACTTGTAACTGGAGCAAATACTTCATCATAGTCTATTCCTTCTTTTTGGGTGTAACCTTGTGCAACAAGTCTCACTTTGTTGCGAACAACAATTCCTCGATCGTTAGACTTGTTTCTGAACAACCATTTTGGGAGCATGGATGTGTGTTCTTGGTGGGTCGAAGGCTTGCTTGGGTTGGTTTATGCTTCGGGTTAGTGTTCTATGTGTGTGTGTTTTGCTGCTGAGTTTGGGCGTATGGGAACCATTTGGGCGCATGGGAACTGTTGGGAGCATGGGAACTGTTTGGGCGCATGGGAACTGTTTGGGAGCATGGGAACTATTTGAGAGCATGGGAACTGTTTGGGCACATGGGAACTGTTTGGGCTCATGGAGTCATGGGGTTTGATGTTTGTATGGGAGTCTATGGTGTGTATGTGTGTTAGGTATGTAAACCTTGGTTACTAAGGTTGTATGTGTGAGCATGTTTGTGGGGTAATGTTAATGTCATGCCTGAAACCGAACCAGGAACGCAAAACCATACAATCCTATGTTTATAATTAATAATTAATATTAATTATATATTAACTGAAATTCAGGTTATTCGGAAACTTAATTACTTGCTCTCTGCATTATCTCTTGTGCTGTGCTTATAAGGTGAGTTTACAGCCCCACTTTTCATACTATACTCTCTTTGGGGGAGAGAAACATGATGTTTTCATAAACTGTATGTTACTTAGATTTGTAATACTGCATATACTGGTTCACTATTGTGATACCACTACGCCTCATTCGGACCGTTAATATTGTATTAGCGAGGTGATTGTTAGTAGATCTACTGGTTTGACAAACCCCGCCCGGGCTAGTCACGCTAGCACGACTGCATGTCGAACTGGTGTTTAATTGACCTAATTTCTATTGTTGTGGTTTGGAAGCCACAGCCAAGGCCTTCATTTACTTTGTCAGCTTCAGTTGCGAACTTCATACACTATGTAACTTGTTAAGTAGACTAGCTATCTACTGATATTACTTTGTTTACTGTATCGGCTACTATTATGTTCTGTTTATCAAAATCTGTGAACTCACCAACCCTGTGTTGACACTTTAGCATGTTTCTTTCAGGTTCTCAAGATGTGTATGATTAGAAACATCTCATCCATGAATTTATCATCATATGAGTCAAATGAACATTTAAATTTTCTATAACCATTATTTAATTGGCAAATAAAGTTTCAGATTGAGCTGACACCAGGAGCTGCTCCGATCGCTCGGGCGCCGTATCGTTTGGCACCGAACGAATTACAAGAGTTGTCTAAGCAATTGCAGGAATTGCTAGACAAGGGATTCATACGTCCCAGCTCTTCACCCTGGGGAGCTTCAGTGCTTTTTGTGAAAAAGAAATATGGAACTTTCAGGATGTGTATTGACTACCGGGAACTAAACAAGGATACAATAAAGAATCGATACCCTCTTCCATGTATCGACGACTTATTCGACCAACTCCAAGGATCAAGCTACTATTCCAAGATTGATCTGAGATCAGGTTATCATCAGGTACGGGTTCGGGATTCCGGACTCGCTATGGACATTTTAAGTTCGCAGTTAAGCCTTTTGGACTGACCAATGCCCCAACCGTTTTCATGGACCTCATGAACCATGTTTGCAAGCTTATTTGGATAAGTTTGTTATTGTCTTCATTGATGACATACTAATCTACTCTCAGAATAAGGATGATCATGAGGAACACTTGAGAATCATTCTGGATTTGTTGAAAAATGAACAACTTTATGCAAAGTTCTCAAAATATGACTTCTGGATGCGAGAGGTGCAATCTCTTGGGCATGTGGTGAACGAAAGGGGTATACATGTAGATCCTTCAAAGATTGAAGCAATCAAGGATTGGCCGACACCGAAAACGCCTACCGAAGTGCGGTAATTCCTTGGTTTGGTTGGCTATTACAGACGATTTATCGAAGGATTCTCAAGGTTGGCACAACCTCTGACTGCCCTAACTCACAAGGGAACCATCTACAAATGGGACAGCGAAAAGGAATCAGCATTCCATGTGCTTAAAGACAAACTCTGCAGCGCGCCGATCCTAGCATTACCAGAAGGGACTGATGATTTTGTTGTTTACTGTGATGCATCCATCCAAGGTTTACGCAACAATGTCATTGCTTATGCATCTAGACAGCTCAAGGTGCATGAGAAGAACTACATAACGCATGATCTGGAACTAGGAGCTGTAGTGTTTGTCTTGAAGATCTGGAGGCAATACTTATATGGAAACAAGTGCACGATCTATACAGATCATAAGAGCCTCCAACATATATATGATCAGAAAGAGTTGGATATGTGGCAACGATGGTGGTTAGAATTGCTCAATGATTACGACTGTGCAATCAAGTACCACCCGGGTAAGGCTAATATGGTAGCTGACGCCCTCAATCGAAAAGAAACACCGAAACCACGTCGGATGTGCGCATTGCAAATGACTATCCACTCCATCACCTGTGAAAATCAAGGCTGCCCAATCTGAGGCCTTGAAAATGGAGAATTTAAAGACGAAATCCATGCAGGGCATGGAAAAACAATTAGACATAAAGACTGATGGAATCCATTATTTCATGGAACGAATCTGGGTACCAAAATATGGAGAATTACGAGAGCTAGTAATGGATGAAGCTCATAAGTCACGTTACTCCATTCATCCGGGTTCAGACAAGATGTACCAAGATCTGAAAGAGTTTTACTGGTGGTCGAACATGAAAGCTGAGATTGTCACCTACGTAAGCAGATGTCTAACTTGTTCTAAGGTTAAGGTGGAATACTAAAGACCATCCGGTTTACTTCAGCAACCGAAAATTCCAGTATGGAAATGGGAGCAGATCTCGATGGACTTTATCACAAAGTTACCTAGGACTCCCATCGGATGCGATACTATCTGGGTTATAGTAGATCGCTTAACAAAATCCGCATATTTTCTGGCAATCCGAGAGACTGATTGAATGGAGAAGTTGATACGAATTTACTTAAGGGAAATAGTCTCTCGGCATGGTGTGCCAGTATCTATCATATCTGATCGTGACGCTCGGTTTGTTGGGTTTGTGGAGTCTTGACTTGGGCTCGGGTTAAAAAACAACTCAGTGGCAGATTAATTAAATTAAAGACCTGGCCCGTTTTCATTTAATTTTAGCCCATTAGGGTTTTCTTAGGGATTAAGTTGTAAACCCTAATTTTTCTCTATTTATATTGTGTCATTGTACTTGTAATTCCTCACGAGTGAGGCAGAAAGCAATAAAATAGTATCCTGGTTGCAGCCCGTGGACGTAGGTCACATCGACCGAACCACGTTAAATCTCACGTGTTCATCTTTATTATTATTTAATCTCGCCGTTTGATTGTGTTTGTGTGTCGATCTACACCCGGATCCCTAACAAGTGGTATCAGAGCTTTGGCTCGTTACACACGCAAGAACACGAATCACGAGAGAAGTATCGATATAGGTTTTCAAGAATCGGCATCCGCTGCCGCCGCCGCCGCCGTCCTGCCGCAGTTGTTCTGCCGCCGCCGCTGTTCTGCCGCCGCCATTCTGCCGCCGCCGCCACTCTGCTGTCGCCATTCTGTTCTATCAAATTAGGGTTTCCTATCAAACTTACTGGGTAGTTTGATTGTGTGTTGCATTTCAAAACTCAGTTCCGACTCGACTGTTAAGCATCTGTAGTCTGGGATAATGGCTGAGAGCGGGAAACTTCGGATTGAGAAGTTTAATGGAAACGATTTTGGTTGGTGGAAAATGCAAATTGAGGAATTGCTTGTTCAAAAGACTTGGATGCTGTTTTGGGTGAGAAACCAGAAAATATGAAACCAGCTGAATGGGAAACTTTGGATAAAAAGGCCAAGGCGGTTATTAGGTTGTCGCTGACAAAGTATGTTGCGTTCAACATTCTGAAGGAAACTACCGCAAAAGGTATCATGGATGCGTTAGCTAATATGTACGAGAAGCCTTCGGCAGCAAATAAAGTTTTCTTGATTCGAGAGCTGGTAATACAAAGATGAAAGAGGGAAGTTCAATTTTAGTGCACATCAACAACTTGAACTCGATTTTGTCAAGACTTGGGTCAGTTGGCATCAAATTCGAGGATGAGGTTCAGGCTCTACTACTGTTATCATCATTGCCTGATAGCTAGGCTGGTACGTTACAGGAATTACTAGTTCCACCAGCACGTTCACTTTAAATGGGGTTCGGGATATTATTATGGGCGAAGACACCAGACGAAGAAATTAGGTGAAACATCAAGTGAACTATTGAATGTTGGCAGAGGAAGAAAGAATAACAGAGGTAGTGGGAGCAAGAACAGGAAAAGGAGTCAGTCTAGGGCTCGAAATGATGTGACTTGTTGGAACTGTAAACAGGTGGGACACTTCAGGAATCGGTGTCCGAATGATCAAAAAGAAGTTAACACTGCAGCAGACTACTCAGATGATGATACTTTAATTTGTAGCGTGGAGAGCAGTGTGGATTCCTGGGTCATGGATTCTGGAGCTTCGTTTCATGCTACCCACAGCAGCGAAGCATTGCAGAATCTAAAAGAAGGTAATTTTGGTAAGGTAAGACTGGCGAACAATGATGTTCTTGATGTTACGGGCATGGGTGACATGGATTTAGTTACTTCAGCTGGTTCATGGACTTTGAAAGATGTCAGGGTGATTCCTGATTTGAAGAAACAGTTGATTTCTGTCAGTCAGTTGGATGAACAGGGACATGAGGTTAAGTTCGGGAATAAGCAGTGGAAAGTTGTTAAAGGGAATCTTGTCATTGCTCGTGGAAAGAAAATGGGTTCATTGTATATGGTCAGTTTACCATCTAAAGGAAGTGATGTTCCAGCTCAGAAAAATACCAAAGTCCAGTTCACAGAATCTCATGGGCAGAAGAAGGTTTGCTTTGCAAGTAAGAAACCTAGAGTCACAAGAAAGATTCAGAATGAATGTGCATGGAAGAGTTTAGAAAAACCAGTTAAAGGATTTCGTGGCAGTGGGAGCACAGGTTGTGCTTCAGTCATAGTTCCTAAACGACAGTGGGTTAAAAGAACTAATATTCCATCTAATAAAACCTCTCCAGATGATTACTTGCTGAATATGGAGAGTGTTTGTTCTCAGGGTGTTCCAGGATCTGGCAGTTTGTTTCAGTGGGAGCCGATAGGGACGGAGAACAGGTCAGGGGCAGATACAGTCGTGACTGATATATTGAAGCTCGGGGGAGCTTTAACGGGACTTCAGGTTAACTGATGAGAAGGCCGCTGCAACCAGGAAGACGAGGAAGATTACAAGAGGTACAAGTGTTCACATCGGAAGGTAGTTTGAAGATGATCAAGCCTCCAAGTGGGAGATTGTTGGGTTTGTGGAGTCTTGACTTGGGCTCGGGTTAAAAGACAACTCAGTGGCAGATTAATTAAATTAAAGACCTGATCCGTTTTCATTTAATTTTAGCCCATTAGGGTTTTCTTAGGGATTAAGTTGTAAACCCTAATTTTTTCTCTATTTATATTGTGTCATTGTACTTGTAATTCCTCACGAGTGAGGCAGAAAGCTATAAAATAGTATCCTGGTTGCAGTCCGTGGACGTAGGTCACATCGACCGAACCACGTTAAATCTCGCGTGTTCATCTTTATTATTATTTTCTCTCGCCGTTTGATTGTGTTTGTGTGTCGATCTACACCCGGATCCCTAACACGGTTCACTTCTCATTTTTGGCAATTCTTGTAGCGATCATTGGGAACACGACTGGATATGAGCACTGCGTATCATCCACAAACCGATGGTCAGAGTGAACGTATGATACAGACACTGGAAGACATGTTGCGTGCCTGTGCAATTGATTTTGGCAACAGTTGGGAAACTCATTTACCATTGGTTGAGTTCTCCTACAATAACAGTTATCATACCTCAATCAAAGCTGCACCATTTGAGGACTGTATGGACGTAAGTGCCGATCACCTGTCTGTTGGGCAGAAGTTTGGAGAAAGCCAACTTACAGGTCCTGAACTCGTGCATGAGAAGACTGAGAAGATCGTACAAATTCGTAATCCTATGGCAGCGGCACGTGATCGACAGAAAGAGTTATGCAGATAAACGCCGTAAGCCATTAGAATCCAGATTGGTGACAAGGTACTTCTGAAAGTCTCACCTTGGAAAGGTGTAATCCGGTTTGGGAAACGAGGAAAGTTAAATCCACGCTACGTGGGACCATTTGAGATTATCAAAAGGGTTGGTCCAGTAGCCTATCAGCTGAATTACTTGAAGAACTCAATGGAATACATAATGTGTTTCACGCATCCAACTGAAGAAGTGTTTAGCTAATGATCACTAATCGTACCTTTGGAGGAACTGGAGATTGATGAACAGCTACGCTTCATTGAAGAACCAGTTGAGATTATAGATAGAGAAGTCAAACCCTAAAGCGTAGCAAGATTCTATTGTGCGCGTTAGGTGGGATTCAAACCTTGGACCAAAGTTTACTTGGGAACGCAAGATCGAGATGAAAAAGAAGTACCCATAACTGTTTAGAGATCAGGCATTTACTTCTTAAGGTATCATTTTCACGATATCTTTTCTTTAAATTTCGAGACGAAATTTCCTTCAACAAGGCGATCATGTACAGCTGAGAATTTTCAAAATCCTTTCTTTTCGAGTTGTTTCTAAACCCTCAGAAAACCCTACTCCTTGTGCTTTGCAGATCATTGAATCTGATCGTAACCTGATGTTCTAATTTCGGGACGAAAATTCCTTCAATAAGGGGATGATGTGACAACCTGTGTTTTTGGGTTAACACCCGTAACTACCGTTAATCTACAATTTAATCTTTACCATTAAAAGTTATTTATTAATTGTTAACTTAAACGATTGTTTTATTATCTACAATATAGAATGCCAATTTAATACAACTTGAGGGACCAAAATGCAAAGTTCTTTAAACTTGGTTTCACCATATAAATGCTCTCCCGTATATTCCTTCCTCCTCTCGCAACCCTAGTTCCCTTTGAACCATCTGTCATCGACAAACCCCCCTTCACCTTGACAACCCTTACTCACATTCTTCCCGCAAGTGAACACTCCTGATCACAGCCTCTCACCGCGGCTAACTTCCACCGGCAACCTTATTCTCGATCAAACAACACCGCAATCAACCGCGAGTACCCGGAGAAAGTGAACGGCAAGTAGCAGCCACGTATTCGTTCGGTAGGATTTCTAGACCCCTATTCATGTTCGTGTTGCTATGGTTTTAAGTTTCGTTCACGCTTGCGGTTTCGGTTTCAATCACGGTCGAGGGTTCTCGGTTGATTGTTCGTGGTATGTATATGCATTTGTGTGTATGCTCTTACGTATACGTATGTACGTATACAATTGGTGATGCTTCCATTTCTGCGTGGATGTGGTGTGTGTATGGATGTGTGCTCTTGGTGGGTCGAAGGCTTGTTTGGGTGGTTTATGCTTCGGGTAGTGTTTCTCTGTGTGTGTTTTTCTGTTGAGTTTGGGCACATGGGAACCGTTTGGGCGCATGGGAACTGTTTGGGAGAATGGGAACTGTTTGAGCGCATGAGAACTGTTTGGGAGCATGGGAACTGTTTGGGCGCATGAGAACTGTTTGGGAGCATGGGAACTGTTTGGGCGCATGGGAATTGTTTGGGAGCATGGGAACTGTTTGGGCTCATGGGGTTTGATGTTTGTATATAAGTCTATGGTGCGTATGTGTGTTAGGTATGTAAACCTTGGTTACAAAGGTTGTATGTGTGAGCATGTTTGTGGGGTAATGTAATGTCATGCCTGAAACCGAACCGAGAACGCGAAACTGTACAATTCTTATGTTTATAATTAATAATTAATATTAATTATATATTAACTGAAATTCAGGTTATTCGGAAACTTAATTACTTGCTCTTGTATTATCTCTTGTGTTGTGCTATAAGGTGAGTTTACACACCCCACTTTTCATACTATACTCTCTTTGGGGGAGAGAAATATGTTATTTTCATAAACTGTACGTTACTTAGATTTGTAATACTGCATATTGTCACACCCTCAATTTTCACAAACGGGGTATTACCGTTAGGCTGTGGACATACCAGGATCTCAGCCACTGGTTACACCAAACGACACGTCAATTACAAAATATAATTATTCGTTAACGTTTAAATTTCCAAAGACAGAATTATTAATGTAAACATAATAATAGTTGCGGAAGCATAATAAATCTTAATTCATAAATAGCGCAACAAGCGCAAACCAATTAAATAAAGTTCATGAAAAATGTAAATGTATCAGTGTGTGACGATAAACATGAATGATATTGATCTAAGTGTGTGCATCTTGAGAACCTGAAAGAAACATGCTAACGTGTCAACACAAGGTTGGTAAGTTCATAGGTTTTGATAAACAGAACATAATAGTAACCGATGCAGTAAACAAGTAATATCAGTAGATAGATAGTCTACTACAAGTTACATAGTAGTGTATGAAATTCGCAACCGAAGCTGAAAATGTAAATGAAGGCCTGCTGTGGCTACCAAACCATAGCAACATAAATTAGGTCAATTAAACACCCGTTTGACATGCAGTTGGGCTAGCGCGATAGCCCGGGTGGGGTTTGTCAAACTAGTAGATCTATCAGAATTACCTTGCTGAAGAACTATTAACGGTTCGAAATTGAGGACTTAAGTGCGGTACAACACTAGTAAGCAAGTGATATTATAGAATACTGATCAAATGAAAATACGTTTTGAACCCCGTTTCTTTCCCCAAAGAAAATAGGTAAAGTGGGGCTGAGAACTCACCTTATGCACAGCAAAATCAATAAGTGTAAGCACGAACGATTAAGTTTCCAAACAACCTGTATGCACATTTATAGTATAATTAATATTAAATATTAGCAATGGGTCGTACGGTTCCCGTTTTACGACTCGGTTACGGTGCCGATTATCGATTTTTCCCCATTCCTAAACGAGCATAAAAACAAAACAATTCACCTTGATCACTTAATCCACCTATATTGTGTATCATGACTAAACATACATTTTGTAAATCATTCATAATGTGTACATACATTACACCCTCCTACATAACCTACTTTATAATGTATAATCTAATGCATGTATAATGCCTAATCAATGATATCATTTGCCCCACTTGCCACACAGACTTTTATACATTCAAAGAAAGTCCACAACATGGAGCCAAACCCAGACCACCACTCCAATCAAACATCACCACATACCCCATACATCTAATATACATATACATCCATATATATGAACATCACAGAACCAACACCACTAACATTCACACGCAAGCATTGCACCCACCAAATGCATACACTCACAATTTAATATATATATATATATTATATATATATATATATATATATATATATATATTCACCATTACTATGTTTACAGATCATGATTACATACCCACACTAAGATGCATAACACCACACAAAACCTATATATATATACACGCAGAAATACACACATTGCAGCATACACACATGCATCCAAATCATAATAACACACACACAATATACGCACACACACACACACAGTCCGCACGCAACACACACACAATACCAATCGACCACCGTGATCACGCTTCTCACCGAAACCCATCATCGCAACACACTAGCATTCATACGGTGATCCCATCCGAGCAACACACACACGAAGAACGCGCCGCACGAAAAACACAACAATCCAGACATAAGATCGAACACAAACACACCCCGTAACCAAAACCGTACCGAATCAAACGTGATAGACATAACGAAGATAAGAACATACTGTTCGGAGTTTTTCGGCCGATCACTCGCGGTTGCTAGGAGAGTTTCGATTGTTGCGCAGCTGCGATTGACGACGAGGGTTTGCCAACGATGTACTACTGCGAACAGAGCGATCCACGGTGAGGCTAACCTTCAAGAACAACGTTGCTGCCGATGGGTTGCGGCCTAGGGTTTGTGAGAGACGGTTTCGTGAGGTATACGGGAGTTGTTTAGGATTAATATAATATAATTTGAATTCTTTTTGAAATTAACATTAAGGACCCTTAGATTATAATTTGCAATTTGTTCCAATTATTATTATATTTAATTGTAATTCTAAGTAATACAAATGTTAATAAATTAATTAGATGCTTTTAACTCATATAATTTTTAAAAGAAATTAGAATTGGGTAAATGATGTTAATCAGAATTTACGAGAAGTCACACATATACTGGTTTACTATTGTGATACCACTACCCTCATTCGGATCGTTAATATGGTATTAACAAGGTTATTGTAGTAGATCTATTGGGTTTGACAACCCCCCGCTGGCTAGTCGCGCTAGCTTGACTGGATGTCAAACAGGTGAATGATTAGCCTGTTTTACTGTGCTGTGGTCTGGTATCCACAGCCGAGGCATTCATTACATTATTCTGTCAGCTCGGTAGCGAATTCATACACATAGTGACTTGTTATAGGCTAGCTACCTACTCATATGATTTGATTACTGAATCTGGATTTCATTACTATCTTACTGTTTTCCGATAAACCTGTAACTCACCAACCTTGTGTTGACACTTTAGCATGTTTATTTCAGGTCCCTTAAGGTGCGCACGACTAGGAGCATCTCATCTTTGCATACATTCTGATTTCTTTGAACGGTTAAACAATGATTTCTACAAATTATATTCCTTGGGGTTGTGCGTGTTTTGCGTTGTTTAATTTATAAATGTTTACGCTTCCGCAATTATTTTCACGTTTACATTATTAACTACTTTTTGGGAATTTCAAACGTTAACGAGCATTATATTTTGTAATTGAAGTGTCGTTTGGTGTACCTAGTGGCTGAGATCCTGTATGTCACACATTAACGGTAAACCCCGCGTGGTTAAATTGAGGTGTGACACTCAGGTTGTACATTTCAGGACTCATTAGGAATGGGTTGTGAAATATTTGAGTTTTCAGAAAGAGGGATGTTCTGTGCTTGTTGAGAGGAGATTGATCATGAGATTCAGAACGAAATACAGGATCTTTAACAAATGGAAGAATGGGTAATCTGGGCTAGAATCATCCATATCATCAGAATCAAAATCATCGCTGAAAGATCAAGATCTCCTCCTGTTTCTTTTCTCACTTGGAGATTCAAACAAGTTAAAATTAAAGAGTTTGACAAGAATCTAAATCAAACAACCAAACTGGACCATTTGCAACTGATGAAAAAGTTTCAAGAAATTTAACAGTAAAAGTTTCAAGAATAACATTCGTCCAGAGTTATAAACTCTAAAGGCTTTTAAACCGACGATATCCAACGAAAAATCCATCATCAAATTTTGCATCAATTTTCCTAGTTGGACACTTGAATTTAAAATCAAAACTGGACAACAAAAAGGTTTAGAAAATCTATATTAGCTTTCATGCCAAACATCAACTCATAGGAGTTTTCTGTTTATCTTTCACAAGCAATGTACGATTCTATACAAAGCACATGCAGAGATATGGCTTCATCCAGAAAGTAATTGGAATCTTTGCATCTGCTAACATAGAACGTGCGGCCTCAATCAAAGTTCTGTTTTTTCTTTTAGCAACTCCATTTTGTTGTGGAGTTCTAGGAGCACTGAACTGACGAGCAATCCTTTTTGCTGCACAAAACATGTCAACTTAGCATTTTTAAATTCAGTTCTATTATCACTTCTGATAATTTTCACTTTTGTTCTAATTGATTTTCTACTTTAATATGAATTCTTTTAACAATTCAGCAGTTTTAGATTTAGCATGCCAAAAGAAACCATGAAAATCTTGTAAAGTCATCAATGATAACTAAACAATACGATTTTCTTTCCCATACTCTACACATTTGTTGCCGAATAGGTCCATGTGCAACATCTGGAGAGGCTTGGGCTTATAAGACACTCTGTGTTGCTTTCCTTTTAAACATGCTGAGCAGTGATCTGTTGTAGCAAACTTCTTTGTTGGAAGACCTACTACATGATTTCCTGCTACAAGCTTGTTCATGTTCTTGAAATTGGAATGCCCGAGACGTCTATGCCATAACTGGTTTCGACATTTGATGCTTGAGCAATTAGGCATGTTATTTCTGTAGATAGATCTACTTGAGACATATCTAACTTGTATACATCTCGATCTCGTTCAGCTTTAACAACTACCCATTCTTTGCTTATCTGAAAACCTGGCTTCAAAATATAACAAAAAGAATCATCAAATAGAACAGAGTAAGATTTGTCACAAATTTAAAACACTTAAAATATTAAAGTTCAACTGTGAACAAAAGTTGACTTTATCAAATCTTATAATCCCATTGAACACTGTTCCTTCGCCTGTTATTTTACCACCTGCATCACCTCCGAATGCAACATGAGTACCATCTTTTAACTTAAAATCTTGAAGCAAGGCATGGTTGCCTGTCATATGCCGGCTACACCCACTATCAACATACCACGTGTTAATAGGTCTTCTTGGGCGTACCTGCATTTCAAAGAGATTTAAGTTGAGTTATCAACCCAACCCGATATGGTCTTGGGCTTGCCAAATTATCAACAATGGTAAACTGTTTAAAATGAAGTTTATTCAAATCAGGTTTTTTTGTTGTTTAGATTTACCAATTTCGTTCCTGACAAATTTTGATTATCTTTATTTTGCATAGTCCGTAAAGCATGGTACGTTTTTCAAGATCATCGTCAAAGTAATTCAAACCATCAGAAGAATTTTTTAAAAATTTTGATTTCCAAACTTTGCCTTGTTTATTCTCACAGATCGTGAATGCATTTTCCTTGATTATAATTCTTTGTTTTCACAGCATAAGAATCATCACAATCAGAATCAATCCTTCGAAAAGATCTCAAGCCTAAGGAAGGTTGTTTTGTCAATCTTTGAAAACCAACACTTTGATTTCTTTGAAATTGTGGATTGACATATCATTCCTTGGCGAGTTCCTTCGGAAGTAGCAATTCTCAGTTTGTGATTTCTTTCATCACAAATGGTACAATACTTGTTGAAATAACAATCAGCTGTTGAATGCTTTTTCATATCACAATATGACAGTACCTGTTAAAAAACATTCATCAGTATTATGATTGTACATATCACATATTTCACAGTCTTTGTTGAAATTTAAACAACTATTGATTAACCTTAGATGTGGAAGCCACATTTGATCCTTGTTTTGATTTAGGAGTTGCAAATTAATCTGTTGTTTTTGATTTGAGAGTTTGTTCTTTTTGAACCTATTTTAGATTAGAGTTAGATTTTGTTCTTTGAGTTTGATTTGATTTCTGGAATTGTGTTTCATATCAAAAGTACCGCAGACACAACTTCACTGGTTTAAACTGATTAGATTGATTTGTTCTTTGAGTTTGATTATTTTGATTTTTATTCTGAGAGGATTTAGCTTTAGCATTTTTCCTTCTCCTTCTTTGGTTTCTTGATCTTGATGATCTCTGCTTGCTTTGTGATTGAACATCTTCAGTAGAAGACTCTTTAGCATTTTCTTATCTTTTTGTTCTTTCTGCCATTTGATGAAGTCTGGATTGTTTAAATCATAAGAAAAAAAATCTTCAGATGTTACTTCGTCTTGTTTTGCTTTCTCTTTATTCTTTGGGTTTTGTTTGTCTTTCTTTACAATGACTTCTTCTACAACATACTTTGGGAACAAACATTTTCTTATTCTTTGGTCGTGGTTCGTAAGATTTAACTTTCACTGGATGACCATTTTTAATCTTTTCGGAATCTTGTTCCTCAAATATCTCAACATTAGTTTTCTTTCATCACTTTCAGAATTCTTTTTCTTATTTTAAAGGCTTTTAGCTTAGCTTTGTTTTAGGTGAGTGATCATGTGTGTTAAAGTTTTCTGGTAAAGTATTTGTGATAGATTCAGGCATGGGTTCATGTGTGAAACCTAGACCAGCTTTGTTTTTATCTTTCCTCTCACTTACCAGCTGTTCTATAATTGTTTTAAAATTTTAACTTTAGCTGGATCCACCTGAGTTGCAGCATGAGCCTATTTTCTTCTTCTTCTAAATTTTTGTCATCTCCTCAAGTTATTTTTTAACAAGTTCAAGTTCTTTTAGAGTTTTATTTCATGAGGTTTGTAGAGATAAGATCTTTTCATCAGAGACTTTGTGATCGTTTTTCAGTTTGTTGTGCATTACTTCTTCTTGTTTAAGTTTGTCACAGATTTTAAATGAATATGTTCTGTAATGCTCAACTTGATCAAAACATGCTTTTGTGCACATTTTTTCTCTGACTTCAACAGGAATTTCAGGATAACTTGAAGAAGAAGTCTCAAAGTCAGATGATGGATGCTCAACCTTTGGTTGTCAGACTGAGCCATAAGTGCAATTTCTTCTGAATCCTCTTTTGGGTCAGATTTGTCACTCCAATCATAATCTTCATCATCATTTTTGAATCACCATCTGCCTTAGGATCATTTTCTTCAGACCAGTCTTCATTTTGAACTTCAGCAACAAGAGCTAAACTAGATGTTAGATCAGCTGTGAATTGTTCAGCATAAGCACTCCGTCATAGCCATCTTTAATGCTAACAACAAGAGCTTTCTTTGGCTCTTCAGATGATTTTGATTCATCTTTAAGTTCTGGCATGGGTAGACTTTGATATGGCTTTTGAAAGGTTTTCTGAGACAATTGTTGGTATCTTTGACTGCTAGAACCTGCTTGACCATTTCCACCTTGATTTCTAGGAGCTTTACATTCCCTTGAGAAATGACCATAACTGTTGCAGTTGAAACACCTTGACTTTGATTTATCAAAGCCAATAGATTTGTTTGCTTGGGCTTGTAATTCCTGTTAACATATGAGTGTTTCTGTGTTATGTAATCAATCATTACCATCTGCCAATTCAAGTCCATCTCTTCCACATCATCAGGATCCATCTCAAACAAATCTTGCAAAACAAGATCTAACTGGGTTAGATGACTACCTTGATAAGCATGAAAACTTGCCATGAAAGCAGTAAAAGCAGATTTTAACTCATCATCCTGTAACAGGATATTAATAACATCTTTAACTTTGCTGGTTTTAACAGAGTTAGAAGATGAAGTGTCAGTTTGAGGTTTAGGAGTTTGAGTTTTAGGAGGAGACTGAGGTTGAGTTGTATAAACAGGAGCACTTGTGTAAGAAGAGTCTGCGAAGAAACCAGCTCCAATGAACAAATCACCCTCGTCTTCTGGAGAATTTTCATCTTTGCCAGAAAGCATTCTCTACTGTGTTAGCTGGAGAAGCAACGTACTTATACTGAGACATTGATGCAGCTCTATCATTGTTTCTGGAGCTCTCATCAATTTCAACTGATTCAATTTTGGCAATCAAAAGATCTAGATCCATTGGAAACTTTTCTGTATGCTTCAATAGAGTGACTGTCTGTTTCCATGAAGATGGAAGAGCATTTAGAAGTCTGTAATTTAGATCTTTGAGATCATTTTTTATTCCAGCAGTTGACATTTCAGTAGTTAATTGCACGAATCTATTCATCATTTGATTGATTGTTTCACCAGAAAGATGCTCAAATAACTCCAATTGCCTCTTAAGTTTCTGCTTTTTGAGATCTTGTATCTGTTTACCACCTTCACAAATGATCTTCAAAGCTTTGTACATGGTGTAACCAGTTTGATAACCTTCAAGTCTAGTCAAGACTTCCAATGGTAACCCTTGCACATCAATGAATAAGCTTTGATGTCATTCTTAACCTTCCTTAAGTCATCACCTTGTAGACTATTCTCTGGATAAGGTTCTTGAGAGTCTTTTGTATAAACAAATCATCTGTCAGGACCATCGGATGTAATTGGGATATGTGGTCCTTTCTCTATTGACTTCCACAAATCAATGTCAATGGAGTTTAGATGATGCTTCAATCTAAGAGATCAATTTTTGAAATCAGCTCTATTTTTGAGCTTAGAAGCCCTGTTCTCAGAATCTTCAGACTTAACCATTTTGTATTTTTGAATGAATGAATATGACTTGTTTTTGTTGTTTTTAAAATTTTAAAAAGAAACTATGAAATGAAAATATTTTTAGATTTTAGTTTTTGAAAAATTTCTAAGTGTTTACTGATAAGTCTGAATACTGATGCGCCTGAAACTTCTGAAATGCCTGACTTTGAACAAGAAACGCCTAAGGGAATGCCTTAGTTGAATTATGAAACGCCTGACTGATGATGCGTCCGAACAATTCTCAAACGCCCAGACAGTGTAGAACGCCTGAGATAAAAACGCCCACACAGTTCTCAAACGTCTAGAATCAACAGTCTCAATGCGACCAAACGATCACATACGTCCCAATAGTTGAAAAACGCTTGTTCTGAAAACGCTTTAACAGTGCTAAAACGCCTAAAAAGTTGCAAGGCATCTGAACACTTAGCAAATTTCAGCAGTTTTTCACAACTCAAGCGCCTAATTCATCATTTTCAACAAACTCAGATCTTATGAAATTCTTCAAAACTTGTTCAATTGATTTAAAAACTTCCAATTAGTTGGTAAGTAGATCGATTAACAATCTTCAATCTATATTTTAATCAAACAACAACAATAAATCTGTTTTCTGATTGAATTACAGTCCGAAAATGAAGAACAACTTTTCGCACACAAATCTGATCAATACTCAGATCTGAATGGATTAAACACAAAATTGTAATTCAATTCATGTTTCTATAGATGAAACACAACTGAAAACAACAATTAATCGATCAAATTGCAATCAACACAGATTTCAAGTGATTCAAAGAGTTCAATAATGCCGATAAGCTCTGATCACTGAACCGGTCTTGACCACTTCCCTATTTTGATCTCGATTATGAACACCCCTAATTGTGAAACATAACTACGCATTCTAAAAATAAAAATTAAACTTAACCGTAAACCAAACAGTCTGAATCTCAAACTGCTAACACCCCTACTAGACGTGTGTCATTATAAATCAACGGTTTAGACATTAGATGGTGAGAAATACTTCATCGCTTTTTTGCAATTTGCAGTTGCGTCACGCACTAAAATGTGAAATGACTGAAATTTTGACAAGTTTGTGTACATGAGGGGACTATAAATTTAAAGGAACACTTGCAGTATCCACAAATCTGTAATGTAACTTCCAACTGAGAATAGAAACAAACGATTCAAATGAAAGTTTCTCAAGTGCTACTACTATTGATCTTCATCCATTCGATCGGTTTGATTACAAGTCTGAGATCTTGAATCACCTCCATCTTGCAGTGAATCTTCGGAGTTTGACGTTTTGGCAACAGAATCTTCAAGAGCCTCAAGAAAAGATAGGACTGTAAACTTGTCTGTAAACAAAAATCATTGAGTTATATGATACAGTTAGCAAAAAAAAACCACTCAAATTTATGATACAGTAAGCAATAAACTGTTTGGTCAAACCAAAATTAACCCAAAATATTATCCCAACAGGTAAATAAATAAAAATCATTAACATGGAAATGGGTAGAGGTCATCAAAGTGCATTATTATGCACATATAACATCCTAAACCTTTTAATTTTATTTAATGCCGATGAGGGTGTTGGAGCAGCCTCGCTATCCCTTGAAATAGAGGAAATGTGTAACCACGTCCCACAATCCCCATTTCCTCTCAGTAGCATCGGCTATGAATGGGATTTCACTATGCATGTTTGGCTCTGCTTCTTTGTTACTTTAATGGTATGTTTCTTCGTATTTAATTTACACGCTACCTATTTACGGCCCATTTTAACCTCTTACCCAACCCGTTCATTTAGGCTTTCGGCACCTCTAGGAAAAAATTGTGGAATATTTTCCCAAGTCTTTTGGAACAAGTGAGAGTAAAATTTGTAGTGCTTACATTTACTTGGGTCAACTCCAAATTGAGTGAGATCTATTTGACCCGTCTTCAGGACCTGCATAGAACACAATTTATTAACACCTTAAGACATCAATGGGAAAACTACAGAAAAAAAAGCAATGAGATGACATGTTTGGATCCTCACATAAGTGAAAGAATCAACTTGTTGGCGGAAAGGAGGACTCTGCAACAACTCCATCAATTCCTCAGGAGTCCATTCACCCTGCGGTACCATGTCAATTTTTGTTACAGATTAAAACAGATGGAACGGTTTGACCCAGAAACATTATTTTTCATTTTCTGTGAACAACTAAGGCGGTAATTATGGTTTCAAAAACAATATTTTATTTGGCAGCTTCTAAGCATTAGATCTGTAGAAAAAAATTATGTGACCCGTTTGAGTTCAAACAAAACCCAAATTAATACGCAAACGGGTCAAGATTGTCAGGTTTTACAAGAGACTTGGGCAGCCTTCATCTTACCTCAGGTAAATGGGATGCTACATTCTCGAGTGACAATGTCTCCATCAATGGCAATATAAGTTCAGGCTTCAAGATATCACCCAATCCTAAACCTGTAAACATAAGTTCACAATAACAACTAAATCAAAATTAAAGCAAAATCAGTTATACTCCCTTTATCAAACCCAAAAAGAGTTGCAAAATGATAGAACTCAGAAATCAAACAAAGGTAATTGATAGATTTGATTGCTAGAACCGAAAGATAACAAGATAGAAGACCCAATTCGAGATGAGTTAATCTCCAAGAACAAAGGTATAGATACCCAGTTTAGATAACATAAACATTGACAATCCCAAAACAAAATGCTTAAGACTAAAACTAAAAATTGGTGGGAGCAGTTATCCCACTTCCTGATTTCATGGATCACCCCTCATCCTTAAACTTTCAAATAATTCCCTCCATTTAATTTCCCTCCACTCGTTTTCCTCCTTTTAGCAGCTGACCCGACCCGTATTTGATTCAGGTTTGTATCAATACTACCCGCCCGAAGAAATGACTTGACCTCAAGTCGAGAGCAAGGGAATTGGCATGTTAAGTCCCTACGTTTCAAGTCGGCTTGTATATCTTTATTCCGAACATGAAAAAGCATCTTCCTGAAATTCTCTGGTTTTGTGTTTCTCCTCCATGTATTTTGTGAACATGTGAGGGCTCGAACCACCTTTCTTGTTCAGAGTCAACAGATCTGCTTTGATTTTTTGTAAATAAGGAGAATATGCAGCGGGTTTAGAATTTTTAACCATCTTCTTCTTTGAAACATTAACCTTCTTCTCCTTCTTTGGCTTTCCGAAGGTCTTTGCCGGTTGTTCTCCGGTAGTGTCGGTTTCAGTGATAAAAAATGGTTGCGTAGGCGGCAGCGGCGGCGGTCCCGGTGGCTTCAGCAGCAACAGCGGTGATCCCGGTGGTTTCAACAGTGGCTGTGGCGGTCCCGGTGGTTTCGGTGTTGGCTGCGGTGGTCCAGGTGGTTTCAGCGGCGGCTGCGGTCGTCCCGGTGGTTTCAGCGGCGGCTGCGGTCGTCCCGGTTGTTTCAGCGACGGCTGTGGTTCTGGTTGTTTCAGCAGCGGTGATGGCATCGGTAATTTTCGTAGCGGTTTTGATGTGGAATGGTAGTCGACCATGGACTTCTGGATCTTGACAGCTTTAATACCCTCTTCTAAGGAATATACCAAAGAGTCTAGTCGAGCTCTAATGGTTGCTAATTGGGCGGTGATAATGATTTCCCGGGTGTTCTGATCCATACTCTCGTCGACGTTTCCCGGCAAAGGAACCAAATAATAGAACTCAGAAATCAAACAAAGGTAACTGATAGATTTGATTGCTAGAACCAAAAGATAACAAGATAGAAGACCCAATTCGAGATGGGTTAATCTCCAAGAACAAAGGTATAGATACCCAGTTTAAATAACATAAACATTGACAATCCCAAAACAAAATGCTTAAGACTAATACTTAAACTAAAAATTGGTGGGAGGGGAGCAGTTATCCCACTTCCTGATTTCATGGATCAGCCCTCATCCTTAAACTTCCAAATAATTCCCTCCATTTAATTTCCCTCCACTCGTTTTCCTCCGTTTAGCAGCTGACCTGACCCGTATTTGATTCAGGTTTGTATCACAAAACTTTCTTAATTGTAGCAAGGCATACTCTTTTTGGGGTAAGTTCTCAATCTAAAAGAAAATTTATGATCGAATATTACAACTAATTCAGATATTTAAAATTATAATGTTATTAATTTACTTCCACGCCCAAAGGGGATACTTTGTAAAAATAATAATCAATGCTATAAAAATATAGGCATATATCACAGTAAAAACTACCTCCGTCAGGATCTGCTGCCTCCCCTGAACATTATTCCAGCAAGATATTAGTTCACATGATAACTAACAATAAAAAAAAATAAAAAGAGTTCTACTTAACAAAACTTCATGACATGCCTGAGGGTCCAATATTACTTAAAATTCTTTGAAGATCTGCCAATTTAACTGGTCCTGAGGAGGACACGTCACTAATTACTTCTGTACCCGTACTTGATCCAACCAAATTTCCAGCCCTGTCAACAGATCATGTAGAGATTTAGTCTTTAGGGCGTCATTTTCATTTAATTTATATATATGTATGTTATATACAGACACACAATATATGTACATATATATAACTGGATACTCGATTCAGAATTACTAAACAAAAAAATTGATTCTGAGTTTCTCAGTTTCACCAATTCAACCCCAAAAGCCAAAAACCCAATCCATATTTAGAAGTTCCGTTTTGGTTTTTTAATCAATTTTTTGAATCCAAATCAGACACCGAACAAGGCTGGAAGGCAAACATGACGTGAACCAAGATATGTATTATAAAAATTACTTCTCTTTTACAATGAATTAAAACATAATGATAATATCATGTTGAGACTAAGCATGAATGTGCAAATTGAACATTTTAGAAGACAAGAAGTAAATAGGCATGCATAACCCAAAGTAGCAGTTGATATGATGAGACCAAACCCAATGTTAGGTGGGCCGGTGGGAACTTTTGCATTATCATATTAGTTTGATAAAGCCACATAAAAGTTTCATGAAATTTATATATAAGCCATTACATGCCGCAAAAGCAACACATGGTAATTATGATATTTAAGAAGAAGCATGGTTATTTATGCATACAATTATAATACTTACAAAAACGTACGAAAGCAAAAAAAATCTGATAAGGCTTCATCTTGATTTAAAATCTATTAGGTAAGTTTGTATTGTATAGATTTGATGATGAAAACATACTTAGTTTGCTTGAATTAATTTTGATACACCAATTGTCTGTAAAAATTGGTGAATATCAGCATAGACTTTTTCAGTAAGTCAGCTTTGGTCATCAGGGTAGAGAATAGGCAGGTTGGCAATTTTGTAAATGTTGATCGCATGTTAATCAGCATAGAAAGTTTTATTCCCTATTTGTACTTAAAGGTTATCATGAACACTAAAGCTGCCCCATTTGAACTGACATGAAGAATACTTCAAAACTTAATAAGGAATCAAAAAGAAGATATAAGAACAAGGTTTGTTGTTGATCAGCATAGAAAGTTTTATTCCTTATTTGTACTTAAAGGTTATCATGAACACTAAAGCTGCCCCATTTAAACTGACATGAAGAATACTTCAACACTTAAAAAGGAATCAAAAAGAAGATATAAGAACAAGGTCCATCATTGATGCAGATCAGATTATAAGCTAACTATGAATAATGAACCGTTAGTGGCTATGATTTTTGACATTTAACAAGTGTTTCACAACACATTTTGTATAGTTGTCTCAATATCTCATTTATGTTTACTATATCCAAAGAAAGATAAACATTTCATATTTACAGCGACAAAATTCTAGATATATACAAGTCTGCTGAAAATCATGAATTTAAAGAAATCAAGACACACACACATATATATCGATATTTTTCGGGAAGAAAACAAGCCTTTCAAGTACATTCATTTGTTGTTATTCTGCTAAACAAACATGTAATTCTGCTAAAACAAGAATCAAGCCCAGATTGCTACTAATTAGTTTGTTGCTTCAATTGTTGTTTATTCTGCTAAACAAACATGTAATTCTTATAATTTACCAACAAGAATTGTAGTAATTGAAACTATTGTGTAATTACTAAAAACAGTATTCAACCCCCTTTCCACTCTTACCATTGCTCATAATAGATATCTAATGCAATGCATTCCTCCATAACCAATACACCATAGAATGCCATTTATTTTAGTCAACAAGATGTGCACACTTATTTTGCATGTATTTTAAAATTTCAGATGGATATTAAACACTCCCACAAACATATGGGTGTCATGTTTTATGTTTTCAAAGTAAATCATGAGAAATGTCACAATTGTTTACAGATTTTTAAAAAGTAACGACAATGGGGTTATTTTCAAGTCATGTATCAGCTTAAATAGCAAATAACAAAGATGTGGTTCAATATATCTACATACCGTGAAGAAATATCTTCACCAAGAGTGTCATCTTCTTCAGCAGGGAAATCTGTCACAGCAAAGTCTATATGTTAAATACGTTGGTGATTTCATAAAACTTTGCATCATGTTTGTAAATAATTCAGAAAACAAGTATGGCTTATTAGAGAATCATATTCCAAGATTAATATAAGTAAGAAATCTAAATCTGAAACTTTAGACCAAAGACTCCACTTCAAGAGAAATCATGATCATACAAATAAACAACCTATACAGATTCATTTGTCATCTTGATTAAAATGTGTGCTTCTATAAGGTTAACTTCAATAATCAATATACTAATCCATGACCTTGATAGAACCTAGAACCACTTCAACCAAACACAAAAACTAAAGAAAATGGAACAAATTGTCACTACCTCCAGCTCAAACTAAAGAATGAAAG
This sequence comes from Flaveria sonorensis, assembly GCA_025506505.1. NCBI lineage: Eukaryota > Viridiplantae > Streptophyta > Magnoliopsida > Asterales > Asteraceae > Flaveria > Flaveria sonorensis. The sequence continues at coordinate 61,085,646 of CM046435.1, read as the reverse complement.
CAATCATCCATATATTAACAGTCAGCTTTTTATATATGAAAGAAAGCAGAAAACATCAAGATAAAAATATGAACAAATGGAACTTAATATCAGTAATCTATCTTATCAAAATGATCAAAGAATAACTTATACCTATTGGTTGATTGAGGTACAGGTTAACTGACTTGCACAATTCCTCATCATTGTCATCTCTGGGTTCCTGGAACAAATTCGAACAATAAAGGTCAGCCTAATATCAATCTAAAGCATGATGAGATCAATATAAGTAGGCTAGCCTGCATCCAGAAGAAACACTTCCGGTCATCTGTCTGAAATTTTAATAAATAAACCCTTCCAGAAGCTTGGCCAACCTAATTTAACAAAAAATACAAGATCATTTGAATATACACAGAAGAATCACCAACACAAATAGGAACACTCTAATGAAAAGATACCTTCTCAAAAACTGCCTCTTCTGGGAAAACAATTTGATCCTATATTTAAGCGTGTTAAGTAAAAACAGAACTTGTATTGTGAGATTGGACTAGATATATATTTACAAGTGACCATATAGAGATAAAGTTAAAAACTTTTAAACTAAGATTGAACAGTGTTCATGCAGGTAGTAGTGATGTATATAGCAAAATTTAGGATACATCTTCGATGGTGTTGTTGGTTCGATCAAGCCATTGAATATGAACTAGTCCCTCCTCCCCCTGTAAAAATTCAACACTTCAATATATAAACCTAAGCAAATTTGTTACAGAAAAGGTGTGTGCTTCAAAAAACTTAAGAAATAAATAATGAAATAAATAGTCTTCAAAGTAAATAATGTATAATTGACTAATCATACTCTTCCAATCCGAACAAGTCCTTTACGTGGATCAGCAACAACACGTTTTCCTTCCATATGCATTTTACCAGCACGAAACTCAAGCAGAACATCCTGTCACAGTACACAAAACAATGAACATTGTACAGTCATCTAAAAAGTTTAAACCCTACATCCCACTGTAAATGGTTCCATTTGTGTGACATCCTCTTGAACATGCAAGCACATATGAAATTAAGAATACAAACCGATACAAAAAAACAAAATCAACTCAACAACTAATAACTTGCACGAATCACATTAACTTGATTTCTAGTGCTCAAAGTTCATAACCCTAAGCTCATCAGACATTAATGATTAAACTCATAAAAACAATATGTCAGTAAGATAGGATCGTTTTCACAGAACCTGAATAGCTGGAAAAAGCTCCGTATCTGAAGAATCCATGAGCCCAACTGTAATCAACTCCACATAACACAAACAAACAAACATAACACGACTTTAATAAACTGTAACCAAACTAAAATATGTCGCTAAAAACTCTAAACCCTCCCTCTCCGATTTCAGATTCATAATCTAATAACAAACATCAGACATTATAACCGGGGTATTTGTGTTTCGAATTCAAACATACCTGCGTCAAATGCTATTACGTTCAAATTGATTGATTGAAAACCTGAAAACATTAACAGTAACAGTGTTTCGAAACTTAGGTGAATCTACAGGACTGAGGTTTTAAAACCCTAGTTCGTAATTTGAAGTTTGATAGATTGAAAACAGAAAGTTATGATTGAAAATGATTAAGAGTGTTATAGAAGATGATGATGATGATGATGATGTTGATGATTGAGATGTACCTTTGGAGTAATTGCAGTTAGCTGAATCAAACAAGTGCCTCTTCGTGTTGTGACTTGGGGGAGAAGTTGTTCATATAGTGAAGCAAAGACGCTACCCGTGGTTGATTACGAGTATATCCTTTGCCTCTAGCGGTGCGTTTTAAGATATTATGCTTTTATAAACATATGATTTTAATATAATTGTATGGAACTCACTACTCCAACCATTATAAATTCACGTTTGATTTACGCTTAAACAACGTTAGGAATCGATTAATACATAATTAGATCTGGCCTTTGTTTGAGGGATTGGCGTTATTATTTTCTTTGCATGATGTTTATTTATTTGTGATTGTTGCATGTATGTTATGATTTTACATCCGACTTGTATAATATGTGGTTTTAATCTAAGGGTCTTTTAACACGTCTACATTGTGTTTATGTGAGATAATATCATACCGAAATCACTTTTAATCACATTGCTCTTTCCTTCTTGATATGATGGTTTGTAGTAACATTCGTTTCATGAGTTTTAAAAAAATCGTTTCTATTAGTTTGTTTGTCACAAATACGTGATTTTTTACATTACGAGTCTTTTAACTTGTAAATTAATATATACATATATGCATGTATTGGCATGATAAAATACAAATAGAAAATTGCATGAAGTGTATAATTTGAAAAAGTTCGTAATTCATAAATTATTACTTTTTAAAATAATTTATATTCTTTTAATTAAAAGAAACATATTTTAATTTTATCAAAAATTCTGTGTTATAATTTAAAACTTATATAAAAGATACTTTTCATTTAATATATTATTAAATGTTTAACTTTCATTCAAATAATAATATGTTTTTAAATTTGAATGGAACCTAGATAGACGGTATAAAAAAAGTTAAGTGAATTTCTATAAAAATATTTATATAATACTATTATCAATTAGTGTACATTATATTTTGTTGTATCTTGTCCTTTGTAAATTATATCTTCTTTTGTTTCTTCTTTATTTTTTTACTTTTAAACCTTTCAACATTTACATTTAATACTGATATTTTTTTTCACTTTCAATTTTAGTCCGTTAATTTTTATTCTTTTATAAAATTTTCATTTTACGTCTCCGTTTAAATTTTTCGAGTTAACATAATGCAACATGCGTATGTGGGTTCAGCATTTTTACATCTATTTTTTTCTTCTTTTTAACACAGCATTGTATTTTACGTTTTATTTTAATTTATACACATTAATAATTCGTAACGCACATGTATAGTTAACGTTTTACATCTATTTTTCGTTCGTTTTTCACAAAGCATGAGGCTATTAGTTACAAAAAGGGAAAAAGCTAATGAAATATTAAAGGGTATTTACGTTTCTCCCGCAAGTGCTAAGGTCCCGAGTCAAAACACACTCGCCGTCACGCAACGGTGGCGACGGCGACGGAGCTTTGGATGATAGCAGCGTTACAACGGCCGAGGTGGTGGTGGCCGCAGAACTACAGTCTCAAATATCCCTAAGGAAGTTCGTCGTCTTTTCAATGGAGAATAATATACTAATAATATAATAATAATAATACAAACGCAAAAATCCCCCAAACCAACGACTATCTGCACTATAACCACACCGATTCTTGCAAGTTGTCCAGATGGACTTCTAGGTAATTCTCCTTTCTTCTGGCTCGTATAAGTCATAAGAAGCTAATTTAGATATTTTTGCTGTTTTCGATTGGTTTTTATGTGATTGTTAAGCGAATTCAAGGTCTGAACTTTGAGTTAAGTTGAACTTTGATTTCTCGATTATATTTATGCATAGACTAATTGATTTGAAGGTCCATATTGTATGCGTATGCTAGAGGTTGTTTTGCACTTTTTGTGAAGTGATTTAACACCATGATTATCATTTTGTTTTTTGAGAATGTTTGAGATTTAGACTTTTTTTTAACTTTGTTTATGACTTTATGCATTGGAGCCTTGGAGGGAGTTGCCTTTGACTCACCATCAGACTAAAAATCCCCTTTTTATTGCTACTGTCGAATGTCAATTACCCATTTTCTAATGTATCATTAGCTTTTAAAGAGTACATATGGTGAAAAGATCCGGGCCTTTGACCCTGCACAAAGCGGGAGCTAAGTCAAACACATGATATACCCATTAACTAAGAAATATAACTTTACGTAAAGGGAAAACCCAGCGCACGAGGCCCCACATGAGCCGGTTTCGGGGGTGTCGGGCCACTCGGGCTTGATGCACACATTCTTACCCTACATTTCTGCGAGAGGTTGTTTCCACAAAGATAGTGTTACATATTTACGTTAAATCATATTATCACTTCTTACCTATTTTGTAAGTTCTGATGATATATTTTTGTCTTTCTGACGTAGGGAGTCTTATGTGTTCATGTATGCGAGACCATGGGAAAAAATTGTGGACTTTTACTCGAATGTGGTCAATGGTCAGACTGCGTTGCATCAGTTGTTTGGAGCCAAGGTTAGTATCTGAGTATTATGTGCTCTTTAGCCACATCAAATTCATATTTAAAGGACATATTCTCTCGAATTATCGGTATAAACTTTGTAGCAATTAAAGGCCAATGGAAGGACCATGATGTTATGTTTGTAAACTAATATCTGTACCTGACCCAAAGGCAAAGTGTGACATAATACTCTTGTTTTTGGAGTAGAGGGAGTATATAGATAAAAATAACAACACATTATAACATTTTTTTTTTGTTTCAACTTCGTAACCATTTCATGAGTTTATGCTTACTAATATATTTGCAGACACATCACATTCCTGATAATACTGCTGTAGAATCCTGATGAATCTGAAATTGTTATCACTCCATCCCAAAAACGGGCTGGAAGATGGGCACGAATGAATTTCAAGATAGTCCTGTCATATCATGGTGGATCTTTTGATGGGTGGCAGAAGCAACCAGGCTTAAATACTGTTCAAGAGTAAGATGTTCTCTAAAGCTTTGTTTTAACTGAAAGACATTAATATGAACATATACATATATTCTAGCTTTAAAAACCTGTGCGACGAACATGCTGCGATGTGTTTTTGTTAGCGGTGTACTGAGTCACTGAAACGTTAAAATGTCCATGATCGTTACTTAATTGTCTACTTTTGTTGGCAACTCAACACATGTTTGTCTTGTTGATCACCTGAGGATGGGAAGTGGAGGCCCCATTGCAAGTGTTTATCTTTACTTGCTACACGTTAAAATACACATATATGATATTTTAGAAAAGTAAAGACATATGATATAATAAAATGATAAAACTACACATGACGTTAAAATACACATATATGATATTCTAGAAAAGTAAAGACATGATATACTGAAACGATGAATCCACATGTGTGAATCCGAACAACAGAAAAAGCAATCCCCTTTCTGGGGATAAATATCGTTATGAAAACCATGTAAATTTACTTACAAATCAGTCTAGTTGAATTTGTGTTTATCTCTGAGTAGAAAGAGGTCTGAAGTGGTTTCAACCTCTGAATCTGGAAAACCTCTGACTAACAAACACTAACTAATGACTAAACTGTACGAAGACACCCTTTATATATATTTAACAAACTCTAGTATGCATCACACACAATATAAACAAAATACTGATACATCCACATTAATGTGTTTTATGACCATATGTTTTCCAAGAAAAACTATATATCAGCTAAAGTAACACATAAAAGTTAAAATTTATGTTCCTTCCTGTATGCATCCCTATTAAACACCCAAACCTTATTCAAGGGTGTACAGAATCCGTGTGGGCTGTCAAAACTAAAGAGCCAGACATGCCTAGACTGGAACCGTATTAGGTTTGGTTTTCAGTTGAGGTTGGTCGGGACCAAAACCTTACCAATCATTCTTGCATTGAAATTTTTTTATCCAAACATGAACACGTCGTTTTATAATTAACAATGTGTGCAAATTGTCTAAGTTAAGCTACAAAATTCAGGTCAGCATAGTTAATATAAAATGCTCTGTTTGTTACACTATTCCTCGGAGCTTAGGCAGAAGTCAAATTGGAGAAGAAAAAAAGAACCAACGTCAATAACTAAGTTACCAATGGAACATGAAATATGAATATGAAGTTCCAATAACAACAAGAACCATCTCTATGTGTTCATATTTGGAGACGCAGGTGCACAATAATCTATATCTTTTAAAGGAGTGTCGGGATGAGGCCAAACAGGACAACACTAATAAGTGGGCAGAAATATCAACTTAACTTACCTTTTTCATCTGAACTCATGTAATAATTTTTAATTAAGAAATAAGTATTTTGATTCTTTTTCCAGTAATAATTTACAGTTTCTGATGGTGTCTTTGATTTTGTATATCAAGATCAAAAGAGACTTTCATAGATGGATAAAGAACAATGGGTGGCACTCTGGTGTGTCTTTATTAAGTAAAAGAAATTGAAGGCCACAAAAAGGAAATCCACTCCATCTTCATTCAGTTTTTGTGGCTAATTTCACTCCCTACCTTCTTAATTGTCCTCTACATCAGCAAAACACTTTTCACATATTAGATATAAGAAGATATGTATTCTTAATTGCCTTAAATTTGTCTCTTGTTCTACATAGAGTAATTGAGAATCTCTTGGGAAGTTTGTTGATGAAAGGAAAGCTGGATTACTGAAGGATAAAGGTCTACCGCTTGAAGGCCATACCATTGTTGCTGGAAGAACTGACAAAGGGGTCACTGGTTTCCAACAAGTTTGCTCTTTCTGTATGATTTTAATGCATGTTTTGTATAACAAATGAAACAACGAGCTTATAAATGCATGTGCCGTAAATATCACTATAATTTGCATGGTGCCTCTTTTTGATTCATTGTTCATTTACAACTGCCATTTATGCATGTCAAAATTTAACTATCTGTGTAGCTTGTAAAAATTAATAATTACCTTAATTGCTTAAATGTTTAGATACTTGGAGAGAGGATGTTAGACCTCAAGATATTGAAGATGCAATTAACAGCACATCGCCAGGAAAGCTTAGGGTCTTATCTGTTTCTCAGGTATTAATAGTTAAATAGGTGGATCAGGCAGTTGTTTAACATGAATCTGTTCGGGTCAAAAGATGTTGTATTTTGGTACCGGTCAAATCAGGTCAGGTTTGGGTTGAAAAAACATTAGTGTGCAAATTTTTAACTTCATGAATAACCAGTGTGTCAAATATGAAACTATGTTATGACAATAATAATCTGATTTTTTGTATAATATAGTTGGAGGTTTTATGCATTGAAAAAAACCATAGTCAAGTTCTGATCTTTTTGCTTTGAATATAATTCTCTATTTTACCCGTCTGACCCATTAGAATTAGAACATAACCTGCATCAACCCATTTATAAATTATTCGCACCTCTAGTTATCGGTTATTGTCTGCAACTTTTTCACCTTGAAATCTTGATTGTTAGTTATTAGTTTATTTGCAGGTACCACGTACATTCCATCCTAATTTCTCTGCAACGTGGAGGCGCTATTTGTATATCTTCCCTTTGAATGCCGGGGAGACTAGTGAAGAAGATGCCACAATTATTTATGATGAAAAGACTAGTGATCAAAAAATAATCTTGATGATATTGTTATAGAAGGAAATATAGAATCAGCAGTTGATGATGACAAAGATGATGCAGAAAGTATAGAAAAACCAACAAGGTTCAAAGTTAGCAAGGTTAACAAGCTTCTGCAACAATTGGAAGGAAAATTATTATTACAAAATGTTTGCACGTGATACAAAACCCGCAAGAAATACGTAACCTTTATATTACATTAAATTAAAAATCATCTTGTTTTAAAAACGTTCTCTCTCTAACTGCTTAATTAATTTATATAACAGTGGTCCTCCAACAGAGTGTTTTATCTTCCATGCACGAGCCACACAAGTAACATTACCCATGGATGCAAAGGTTCTTAATTTTTTTTGGCGTTTGATTATGTATATATACACTTCTTCCTAGAATTACTTGCCTTACTGACTTTTTCCCTTTTTCATGAAGAAAGAAGAATATTTAGAGGCGATGTGCATTGAATTGGTTGCTAATCGCTTCTTACGCAAGGTATTATACCTAACTTAGACAATCTTATATCCCTTGTGTGCATTAAATCCAATATAATATACCTTGCCAATACTGCAACCAGAGAAGTTTTTTGTCTAAGTAGAGGTGGCGCGTATAGCAGGTTGGGTAACAGGACAAAATTGCTACCTTTTGGTACGGGTCAGAATGGGGTGGGATGGGCCAGGTTGACCCAAATCACTTTTTGTTCAATTGCGCTTACATAACCGTTAAATATGCTTACAAGAAGTTATATATTTTACAGCGATACAGGTTTATGAATAAAGCTATTTAGTAGGTTTATGCATATACACTTGGACAACTTTCGACCGGTTTGACCCTTCAGACCCATTTGACTAGTTAGAATAAATACAACCGTTCGCAAGTAAATGGGTCAGAATTGCCCCTATCAAAGGACTTTAATACATACAGAAATGCATGCATTTGTAGAACTAGAAACACACTCTAATTATTGGTTATAGGAAGGAAATACCGTTTAAGGATTAATTGGGTGTTGATGATTAACAGATGGTTCGTGTTCTTGTGGCAACATCAATACGCGAAGCAGCAGCTGGTGCTGACGATGATGCTTTGATAAAGCTGATGGATGCCACATGTAGACGTGCCACGGCCACCAGCGCCCCCTGATGGCCTTTGTCTTGTTGATGTTGGCTATAACGACTTTGATTCACAAACTTGCTTAATCTTTAAGGTAAAGTATGTTCACTATTTGCCGGACAATTTTCCTTTCAAAGTGATTGAATTGCAAATTTCAACATGTTTACCTGTGAATGGGTTGTGTTAGGGGTCAAATAGAGGAATGGTTTAAACAAATTGAAGGTCGTCTGACGTCTATTTTTCAAGGTATGCACGCATACAAGCTCCTAAGCCAGTCATTTTATTCAAAGATTTAGATCTTTATTGTAATAATAGTGTTTGTGTGATCATAATTAATGAATCGTTATTTATAAAGAACAATGGCCAAAATATTTCTCGTCAGCATAGCCAAACCTGTTTAACCCAAAACCCGATTTGACCATTACCCAACCCGTTTGACCTGCCCAACTTACCACCTCTATGCATATCCAACACAGTAAGATTATGAATGCCCTTACTTGATCTTGATTTATCCTATACATGCTTTCAAGCAAACTTTTTATGGACTTTTTATGAGCAATAACCTTTAATATCAAGGTTACTTTGTTTGAATTGATCATTGAGTCACATCCCTCTGGTGATCATTGTGTTCTTGATGAGAGCAAAATAAAGCATAGGTTTATTAAAAAAATCTATTTTTGTAGTAGACTTTCCCAAGGGCCACTCTATTCCGTTTCTGGTTTCAAGGTGCCTTCTGCTTATCGGGTCTAGTGGCAATAGGGGTGGGTTTGGGTGCGTTAGGTATCGGTCAAATGCGATTTAAAAAAAGCCAACTATTCCAATATTATAACTTTTTGAAGAAACTGAGGAGTTTTTTTTTCATCAAAAAACACTTTGGCTGACTTTCAACTCATTTGTCCTGTTTTCTTTTTAGCTTAAGTTTGTATTGGATCTGTTTGACCCATTAGTGATGAACATGAGTGATAATATCATAATATTACTGTTTTTTTTGTCTTCTAATTTATTACTGCCTCTTTATTTTCTTTAGTTCAACAAAATATAATTCATGCTCTTTTGTGTGAAGTTCTTTTGGGGGGCAAAATACCAAAATCCAAGAAAAAAAAAAACAGTCGTTGAACCATTCAGTAAGCTAAATATATAGAAATTTAAAACTTACACAATATATAGTCAAGTTTCATGCACTACTTAAATTGCAGCTTTTGTTATCATATTATGGTTTGATGTAGAAAAATGGGTGGTGCCGGTTTGGATAAATGCCAAACATATAAATTGTGTTATGGGTCGGTTTGACCCGTTTACTTTTGTCCAAGAAAATTATTTTTTCTTGTACATATTTATCGTGTCAAATATGCTTAACAAAAATAATATTACGCCAACAAAATCTTGTATAGTAAATAAAACGGTTTAGGAGGATCTATGCACTACATACACATTGGCTTGTTTTTAACCCACTAGAGACACGGTATAAAACACACTGAATCTATCTAATCATAGGTAAATGAGTCAAAATGTTAAAGAAAAAAATGAAATGAAAACAAACTTCACTATATTTTTGTGGCAACCGGAACTTGTTTGAAAACGCACGCGACATGCATGCTAACTAATGGACCAGGTGTAATGCAGCTTGTAGTAAACAAGTGGCCTTAAAGAGGGTTGAAAGCGAAAAAAATCAGCGAAAGCTGATTCGAGGCGTCTGATTGAGAACTTGACTACTATTGTGTTCAAAGTTGGTTGATTTTTTTGGGTGTTTCAGCCGGGTGGGGATTTTTGAGGTTGACACTGCAAAAAAGCATGTTCTGCTATCAGATGGAGACTCATTCAACTGATTCAATATTATCACATAAGTTTCTGCTATATAAAATTAGAATTTATTATTATTACTACTACTTTAGTTGTTATTATTAGTATTGCTATTATTTGATTCTTCTCTTTTATTTTTCTATGTTAACAAAATATATGGACCATCAATTATAAAGTGGGTCCATCTTGCACAAAAATACCAACTATCATTACTCTGTACAAAGGTCTTTTCAAAGGGAGAGATGCAATGGTCCCCAATGCCCTTTGACATCTCCAATTTCAAAAAAACACATCAAATGCAGATTACCTGTTTTTTTTTTTTCTTGATTAACTATAAATCATTATTCTTCAAGATTATGATTAATCATAGATTTTTTGAACTTCATTTTTTCTAATGAACCTTTTAGGTAGACATAACTTCATGTCATATCTTACATAACTTTATACACACATCAAATCTTCAAAAACTAAGTAAATTCATCCCTAGGTTCTTATAATATTAGGCCATTTATTATACCCTTGCCGCAAGCTCCATGGTGCAAATGTGGTAGGATGGGCATGAGCAGGAACACTGTGCTGCTTATCATCGTACCATGGCATCCCGCCTCGCTGGTATGATGGCACCGCAAGAGGGGACTCTTCCCGTCTTTTCTTTTTGATTGTTTTTTGACTCTACAACGATGGTAAAGAAAATATCTTTTGTTTTCAATAATAAAAAATACCATATTCACTATATAACCACTTTAAGCTATTGTATCAATTCTCTACTATTTTATCATTATAAACTTTCAATTCTTCTATGATTATCATCTTAAGGTTGTGCGACTCTAAAAGATTTTACAAAATAAAAACACATTAAGTATTTATTCTTTAAATGCAAGTTTTCAAGGAAGGCTTATATACATTTAAAATTTAAACCTCTTGCCAAAATTTTAATGATTTTGGGGTTAAGTTAACAAAACAAGAATAAATCATGCAAAGCTCTGACTAATGCATGGTATAAGAGGGTGGTTTACTTACTCTGAGATTCCATTACTAGTAAATCTATAGAAAAGAATGTTTGAGATGTAGGTTTTTCTGAAATGATCATTTTGTATATATATTATTAAGAACGCTGATCAAGTAGTTATGACTCCATCCTACGATAATTAGATTTAAAACACATCCAAACTCTATCTAAAAAATAGTTTAGTTTTCTAATTCATAAAAAATCTTGTTTTACGGTTTATTTGAAGGTTAACCATAGCAAAATGTCAAAATGTAATAAAATTGGCACACGTTGAATGTGTATAACAAAATGTATAGGTTTCACAAGTTTCATTATATTATAAAATGTTTACCTTAATTATTAACAATTAAGAGAGTACATGAAATCCATAATCAGCTATTAATCTAAAAACTAATATTTATCACAAGTTAAATATATGCTATAATCATTGGACACTACCTGGGAGCAAGGGTGTACGCCTCGTACCCGAGTGATGTTGAGTTTGAGTTTTAACTTGTGTGAAATAGATTTAGGTGGAAGTAAAATAAGGTTGTATTAGAGCTGTTTAAGAAATTATATGTTAATTAAAATGCGAAACCTGCAATTAGTTATAAACTTATAATCCCCTAAATAAATTATAAGACTAGTTTATCATACTTTTGATACTCACTTTATAAAACTCATAAGACAAAAAGATGCGACACACATTTTCATGTTTTTGTACTTTTGAAAAGATGTGAAATAGAACTTGACTATGAGGTACATAAATAGAAGCATATTTTTTCTATTTAATTATTAAAGCTAATTTTTGCACAAATTTATTTACTCGGTTATTATAATAAATTAAAAAATATCTTCAACCTTTTTAATGAACAAATCTTCTTTTTATTAAATAAAAATGATGTCTTGTTGTTTGTCTTGAGGGGATCACACTTTGAACTCTTTAAATGGTCCCAAATTCCAAATGGACATCTTTCAAGAATATTGTATTGTATTATTCTTTTTTGAGTCCAATAAGTGTTTCTATTTGTGTGGACATGATCACATGTGTAGTGGAGTTTTAGCATATATCACTCTCTATATGATACATGCTTTCATAGAAGGGTATTATTGTCATTTACTAGTGATATGAAAAGCAAAATATTGACATGAGGGTCCATGTCAATAAGAAAACCTAATAAAACTTATGGAAAAACATGGATGTCTTGCTATGAAACAATGATGCATTGCATGTCAAGTTGTCATAATTTAAAACTCCACAAATTATATGCTTATTATCTTTTGGGTATTAAAAATTTTATGATTATATTTTTATTTAATTAAAGTTGGCACTTTGATTTTGATAGATTGATGGAGAGTTGATTGTTTAGTTAAAAGCTCTCTTTGATCAAACATTGAGTATCACTAATTAACACCTAAAGACCAATTTTGATAATCATCTCGTCAAAGTTTTGTGGTTTCAAACTTAATCATCTTGGGGAAGTGTTGACCATATGCATTTAAGTTTGATAATCATGCCAAGTTTGATCATACGGTCAAAGTTGAACAACCATCAAGTTAGATCTTTTGACCATCATCAAGTTTACATTTGCTAACCGCATTAAAGTTTGAGTACTTTCTTTTTCTAGGGAGGCTTATAAATTGGGATAATAGTTACAAAACATGTACACTAAAGGATTTGAACCTACAAACAACGGTTATCATCAAGCCATCCCTTCGGACAAGTTTAGGTATCCATATGAAGTTATTGTGGCTAGATATCAAAACATAAGTGGGCAATCACCGACAATATTCGGTTCATAAAGTTGAATATCAGTACGATTAGTGAAGTTTAGCAGTAAATATGACTAGTTTCACTAGCTTCAGTTGAGCCTAAGTTCATAACCAAGTAAGCCACGAACAATGGAGACAAAGGTCGGATTTTGGTTGTAGAAAAGTTAGTATACCTAATAAGATGTAAACTAGATGGCGAAGCCAAAGCTATAGTCATAATTGACTTTTGTGGTCTTTTGAGGTTTGTATGCATCCTCAAGACCACACAAGGATGATCTCGGCAGGAGTGTTTAATGTCTTTTTGTCTTGAAACCTAAACTTTATATATTTGAACAAATTTACATTATTTGTGAATTTATATTGTAATAATCGTACTATACGTTATATTTCACCACTATGCTAGTTATTATAGTGTTTCGTCCAAAATTTGCTCCAAATTTATAATTTTTTATTGTCTTGATTTAAAATACAAAATAACATTGAAATGCTCCATTATCAATTAAAGAGAGTTTTATGTGGTTTTCTAGGGTTGTATGCACCCTTAAGACCACACACGGAAGAGTGTTTGGTGTGCCTCATCTCTTCCCTTCGAGAATGGGAAATGCGGCTTTTTAGAGGTTTTCATAGGAATGTTGATATCATTTATTCATTTAGTCTCAAATTTGTTACATAAATAAACAGACACGTTAATACATGTTTTATGATAGCTAATCCGTCCGTGCTTCGTAAGTTATATAACATATACTTTTATGTGTATTAAGGTATATATACATGTGTATATGTATGCACATACGTGCGTAGGTAGATATATGTTCTATGTACCTACATATATAAGTATATTTATGTATGCATGTACGTGCGTATATCTTTATTTGATGACTACAACAGGCGGATCTATATTATTCCACAAGAAACCAATGGAAAGCTAGCAAAATTACATGCATCAAAACTGAAATTACATCATAATCACCCAGTAAACACTCTATACTCAAGGGCTATTACACCATACACCCCTCTCCATTTTAGACTTTGTGCTAAGAGATACATGCGTGTATATAGTATGCATAAACGAGTGTATTATTAAAAATGTTTTGATGATAAAAACGTTTTGAAAACAAAAAATACTATTTATTTCGTAAGGATCCTTAGAGCATTATCCACTCTTGTAACATGTTTCCTAATCTTAGAACTAATTTGAAATTTTTTTATTAACATTTAACACATGATTTTAAGATTTTCAATTAAGTTTGTTAACGGCAAACTTTTGTAACCTTTGTGCCTAGCTATTTTGTAAAACTTTTTTGAAAATAAGTTAAGTACCAAACTTGTTATAAAGACATGTTATAAGAATATAAACTTATAACGAAATGTGATAAAGACAAAATAACTTTTTTAGTTGTTTCTTAATGTTGATCAGTTTTCCACGAGTTTCATGTTCACTTTTACTATTAATTTTTCAACATCAAGTACTAATTAAGCTCAGACAAACAAGGGTTTTGTTTGTTAAATATGAACATATGACTCTTTTGAGGTTGAGGACTTTATAGTGTAACCACAAAAAGCAAGGTTTTTAGTATTAAATTTTAAAGTCTCCTTAAAATAATATGTTCTAAATAAATTTGGTTTGGAGTGTCTTTCTTAGTTCTTAAACCGTTCCTTTTGTATGATGGTGTTTTTTATGTGAGATATAAATATGTTTTATAAAAAATTTCTTATATCACTTTTAACACTTTCTTTGACCCACTAATGTGGGATGACATATATTCTTCTAAATTTCCTAGAGTTCACATATTTTTCTTATTTCATAACTTATGAGTAAAATTGATGTATTTAAATATTTTATAGAAAAATTGATGATTTTAACACTATTTATTTTTAAAAAAAGAAAAAATTAAAATTCATTTGGAGTTTCTAAATAACTTGAGTCGTCCTGCGTGAGGTTGATTTATGTATTTTATGTTGTTTTGTGCCGTGTGCAAGACACACATCACGTACAAATGTACATTTGAAGGGTGAAGGGATAACATTCCATAATATATGTTACAAAAGATAAACTTAGCCATAGTAAACGTCATAAGTGAATATTAAATGCATTTGAAGTTTTAAATAACATCAGGAATAAGTTAAGTATAATGTTAGGACACAGATAGAATAAATACTAAGAATGGGACATAACCAAACAACAACTATATACAATCATTTTACATCAATAGGGTGCTTCTTCTTCTTTTTTTAACATAGTTAAGCTTTTATAAAAAGGAAATATTACGCATTTCACATATTAGAAAAAATTATTGTCTTTAAAACATGTAGACTCTCTTTTTCGTCTTCAAAATTTAGAGAAAAAAAAAGCACACTAAAACAAACTGCATTGAATGTTGGCATCAACTTCAGGAAAGTTGACATGGGTAATCATGATAATTAGAAACTTAATATCGTATTTTACTTTCTAAGTTTTAAACCTTCTAACTTAATATTAGTATTCAGGCTGTTTTTTTTTTTGTTTTTTTCATATGACAAATCAATCACGCCAATTTTTTCTATTTCTCTCTCTCTTTTTTATTTTTTATTTTTTTCAGGGTGTGGTCTCAGCTTTTCCGCATTCCCTTTTTTTCAAATTAATTTATTTTAATGATAAGTTGTTTTTCACATAATTAAATTACATAGAAAACATAAAAAGTAATAAAGAAAAAAATTTAGAATTTGTTTCTATAGAATTGAAATAGCGTTTAAATTTGCATGTAAAATCTATAGATTTTGCTAGCTAAGTATTATTTCAACAAAATTAATATAGTGTTCAAAATTGAACTATTGTTTTGTTAAGTAAACAATGCAACTCCATTAATATAAAAGCTTAATGGTTAAGAAAAAGTAATTAAATAAATGCCCATCAACAAAATAAATAATGTTTTGTTGAGACAAGAGCATTCACATCCAATTCCCTAAAAAGATGTCATTGTATTTCTTATATTATATGGTATGGTTATAATGGTTGTGAGTGAAAAAAAAAGAAAAATATTAGTGTTCAATTTATATTTTGGGAATTACTGTTTAAATCCCTATAATATTTTTAATATATTTTAAATGATTGTAAGTGGAGGAGAGAGAAAAAATAATGATAATTGTATAAAAGTATTATTTATTAAAAAGAATAAAAAAATAATTTTTAATGTAATTATATAGATGAACATATGAAATGAGATGTGATGCTCTAATGCCCACCAACCAACCAACCTTACTCCTGTTTAATTTGGTGATTCCCAATGTTAATCACCGGTTTGAAAAAATACCCGGGTTTTGAGGCTAGTATTCCTATCGTGTGACTGTTTCTCACGATTTGAACTCATAATTTTTATGTCACAAACAGGGACGAAGATTAGTGAGGGTTGGGGTCCCCCGCCCCCGTCCCTCCTCTTTTTTTCGTCAGTAGTATTAATTTTCGGTTCGGTAATGTAAATTTTTTAACATATATGGAGTCCCCCTCATAAATGGTTTAGTTTCGTCTCCACCCTCCCTATGGTGTGGTTCAAACTCCGTCACTGGTCACAAAACATCAACCGTACAAGTTGTTTCAAGGCCCGTCTGCCTTCACACACACATATATGTACATGTGTGTATATATAGAGAGAGAAAGATAGAAGAGAAGTGCTGCTTCACAAGACCAATAGAGTATATCAGGTAGGGGTGTTGATCGGGTTAGTTAATTGGGTTTCGGGTTGATCGGTTCGGGTTATTCGGGTTATTCAACGTTGAAATTCTACCCGAAACCCGACCCGAATAACAATCGGTTTAATCGGTTTCGGGTTGTTCGGGTAACGGGTTGTTCGGGTCGGGTTTCGGGTATTAAACAATAGACTTAATTTAGTAGATTTTAGTGAGTTTTCATTTGAAATCTTATAAAACTAGTGAACTTAAATTAGTTTACTTCTAAAATTTATAAAATGTGCTTAATATATATTTATATACAAACAATTTGATCAATTTGGACAATCTAAATAAGTGTATACATATAATTTACTTAATTATAATATGGGTTGATCGGGTTAATCGAATCGGTTCGGGTTATTCGGGTTTTTGAGGTTTGAAAGTTTATCCGAAACCGACCCAAATAAGAGTCGATTTAATCGGTTTTCGGGTTGTTCGGGTAACGGGTCGTTCGGGTCGGGTTTCTTCGGGTACGGGTGAGATCAGGTCGGGCGGGTTATCGGGTACGGATAAAATCGACGGATCTAATATCAGGCGATGTATTTGATGTTGGGGTGAACCACTTGTGAAACATGGAGTCAATTTGTTATTAAAGAATTGAGTTTCGGAGTAAACAATCATAAAGCGTTTCTCACTCTTAAGGTGTCACTCACTACAAATTTACTTGTTTATTCTAATAATTCGGTGTTCTTTAATTGTTTAGTATAGCATAATGTCTTTTATAATTTATATAACAGTTATGATAATATATTTTATTTCATAGTTTTATATACAAATTTGACCTCTTAAATTGTTGTTAAAAACAATATCATTAATAAAATGCAAGACAGACGATATTTCGAAGAAATAAGTGAATTTAATTTTAAGAAACTGCCAGGGAAGACAATTCATTTTGTATTTATATTTCAAAACTTTTGTGTTATTGCAAACGATATACTTACCGTAAAATATATTAAATACACAACATGTTTATACTAATAATCCTTTACATTATTTTGACAGATGACATTCTCGCAATCGATCTCCCATTTATTTTATCGCCTAAACTATTTATTTTATTTTAAAAAGTCAAATAACTAATTTTCAAATCCTTCTATTTCTTTCTCTCCATTATAAATTCAAGTCCTTCTTGGATCAATAATTTTTAAATATTTTTTATTAAATAAAATAAGTATTTTGATTAAAAATATATCTTTTTAAAAATATAATTTTTTAAAACTATGATTTTTTTCTCAAACATGAAGCTTTTATAAATTATGAAATATTTAAATTCAATCTTTTTAAAAATAAATTTTTTATAAAAAACATTTTTTTAAAAACAAACCCGGAGTGTTTAAACAACAAGATATTGATAAAATAATAAAAAATTTCAAAGCTTAATTTTTTTTTAAAAAAAAAAAAATCAAAGTACTTAACTATACGTAATTTTAATCATATCTTATATCAAAATAACATTTATAATTTCTACTTTTCATCAATAAATATTTAATATTTTTGTTATTTAACTTGTGTAATACACAGAGTTATAACCTATTATACATATTTTGAAATAAACAAACACTTTTATGAATTAAGTTGTATAAAAAACTGTGTTTGTTGTTTTTAATAATCAATTTATCGAAATTCTTTTATAAGTAGTTCAACCAACAACCAAAGGTAGGGTGAATTCCCTTGATTCTCATAGCTACTTTGTGTCTTATAGACCACCAACATATTAGAAATCTTCAATAATATTAATAAGATAGTAACAGAAGGATACAAGCTAATATTTATGACTATCACTATTATATTTCAATAATTAATTAATAATGTATATTAATTCATGGTTATCTCTTTAACTTATATGAGGTAGACATTACAAGATGTTATAAAAATGAAAATAAGATCTTTATAAAAGATAAATGTCGTTAAAAGAATGTTAAAATAATTTGAAAAAGATAGATAAAACTTCCAGTTATATTTTGAAGACTTGTCTTGTGTTGTACTAATGTTTTTATCATTTCAATGGTAAATTTCACAACAACTCGTTAGCTTTATGCCTCACCTAATGTGTTGATATGTCCTTGCACATATAATAGAGCGACATCATGTATAAAGATGAGAATGAACTAAGAAGTACTTTTACGTATAGATATCGAAGATACACTAGAAGATAATATAATATTAATTATTATACAAACACTAGAAGATAATATAATATTAATTATTATACAACTGACCATACTATAAAATATTATTGAAAAGGTTTAATTTGATAATGTTTTTAACAGGTCTAATTCATGTTTCGAAAGATGATGTTATTTGTAGACAAATTGCAATGAAAGATAGTTCTTTCCAATGTTTTTTTAACAAATAGTTGTATGATGACACTAGATTACCAATAGCCATAAAATTATTCAAAAAAAACCACAAAACTAACAATCACAGCATCCTAAATACAGAAAAAACAAGGTTTTCTGTGAGATATAGGCATCTAAACTTAGTATATTGTTATGAACAGAAATAGAAAATCTTCACATAAATGTTCTATACAAATATGGTTTTCTGTATGAAAGTGAGTAGCCCATTTAAAAAAGAATTATATTGTGGCTTTGAAATTAAAATAGTAAAATGTGACGGACAGAATAACAATAATCAAATAAATAGGTCGATGTTAATCTGATTATAATTGGAAAAGGAGAAGAGGGACCCAAAATTCTTTACTGGAAAATTTCCAACATAACAATAATTTATAATAAATAATATATATATATATATATATATATATATATATATATATAAAGAATATCTCAATAATTATTAGAAAAACTATTCACATATATATATTCACTCAATAGAATGGGTCCATTTGGCAATAAATAATAACCAGAAAGCATCTTTGTAAGGTATGATTGGCAGAAATTATTATATTCTTAAAAAGTTAGAAAATAAAAAATCAAGAATTATGGAGAAGAAAACAAAGAGGAAATACTGTGTAACCCCTGAGATTTTCAGTAGTGGGCAAAAAAGGTCCCATTAGTCCAAAAGTAACAGGTTAACCCCTCGATGTTTATTATTTATGGTATCCCATTATTAACAGGCAAAAGAGATAGAAACATCACTGCATTTGCATATAATGTATCTAGAGGAATGGAAAGATCTATACGTACATATTGCTTTTTCATAATTATAAAAAAGTAGTGGCAAATAACTTGCTAAAAGCCAAAAACTTATTAAAAAAACCTTTAATGTGTGGCCATCATATACCATGTACAATTCAACAGCTGTTCTTTTATGTATTATTTGTGAACCTATTTATTTGATCAGCTTGCAATTCTTCAAAGCATTACTACTAGTTTAGAAACATGTTATTCAGATATATATTCAATACAAAAGTTCAAACATGTTAAATCTTTAAGATGGTTATTAAGCGATCACCAGCTCATTTTTTTAAAAACATATCACTCATCGGACATGCAAGTAGTTACAATTGATGTCACCTTTTTATTGCTCAACAATTCATTAGGTTTGTTTGGAAAGTAGTATATGTTTTTGTTCAATCATTATGATAGTTTGTTATGATGATAGAAACTTAGGCAAGTGCAATCATATTTCCCAAATTGCATAGTAAAATTGAAAGGTTGTTGGTCATTACCAAATAAAAAGCTTGCTAGACAAAAAAGAATTCACATGATACAAATGATAAAGAACTAATACTTTAATAAATATGGATACAAACACGTATACATATATAAAATTGACATGTTCATATGAGAACCATATAAATACAGACAACGAAAGAACCAATCTGAATCCTTAGATAACCAAAAAAGAAAAAGAAAAAAAGAACTTAAATTTCATCAATTACACATGTGACAAATCTTAGTTCAAGGGAGTAAATATGTGAACACAAAAACCCAAAGGATTAGAATAAAAATAGATAAAAGCAAAAAGGAGAAGTTAACCCTCAATTACCAATTTACAAGATTGCCATTGTGCTTCTTTATTCTTCTTTTTTCTCCTTTAAACACTTGAGCCTGTTTGAAAGAAGCAGCAGAAGAAGAGAGCAGGTGGCCTTCTCTCTTAAGCCATCTCTCTCTCCCCCTTCTCTCTCACACACACACTCACACACACATATGTGTATATCTCTATATTTATGTATGTGTGTATATTACAGTCAAATTAGAGTCTCAATTTCCTCCAAAACCCTGTTTTGATTTGATGATTTGCAAGTTAATTGAGCAAGTTCATAACACAAAAGATTAATCTTGAAAAACCCTTATAAAATCTTGATCAAATGGCAGATTTTAAGAGGGGAATCACTCAAAAATCAAGATTAACACTAAAAACCCTACCTTTTTTCTTGTCTTCATCAAGTTCTAATGATCAAAACAAGTCACCAAAAAGATTCAGGGGCCAAAACGGTGTCGTAGGGCTGGGAATTGTGGTTGCTTGAGCGATGAATCATCGGGTCATAGCACCCAAAACCCGGTTTTTTCGGTTTCACCCCGATCCAACCCGATTCCAATATTCACCAAAAAACCCATGTAAGATGTTGATATTGAGCTATTGGAGGAGTATACATGTGTGATATCACATGTGGGGAATAATTTGATCAAGAAAAGAGAGTATTTTGATGATGGGTTTAAGAGAAAGTGTTGTGTTAATGGTGGTTTTACTACAAGTTATTGGGTTAGTACTAATGGTGGTGGTTGTAGTGGTGGTGGTGGTGGTGGTGTGTTTTGTTCACCGTCGCCACCGGTGGCTGGTGGTGGTGGTGGTGAGATGGTGTTTGAGGATGTTGATTTCTTGAGTTCATGTCATCTTTGCAAGAAAAAACTTCATGGGTTGGATATATTCATGTACAGGTGAGAAAATACTCTGTTTTTTATGGTTCTTTTTATTGCAATATTTATGATAATTTATGCATTTGGAATTGAATTATTCAAGATTTGGGATTTGGGACTTATAATCTCTTGTTATTTTTGATTTGTTTTCAAAGTTATATGGCGATTAGAATATTCAATCAAAGATCCTATCTTGAGCTAATTGTAGCTTAACATATAGCATGATGCAATCTAGATCTTGATTTGATCTTTTTTTATAAATAAAGGACAGAACCCGGAAAATATGTTGATTGATATACCGTTGTTCTGGTCAATAGATGTTTTTTTAAGGTTACTCTTGTGTTTACGAAAGATGAACGGCAATCTTGTACATAATTAGGTTACGACCTAGACGTTGACCTGGACCTAGACACTACCTGTTTATGAGCATCTCTTGTTAAAAATTTATGTAGCGTAAACCCTTATTTTCTTGTTCAAGAAAAGGGAAACACGATCTCTATATCATGTTGATTTGAGATTGTATTATCAAACTCGGTTATTAGCTTAAGTCATTTTAGGTTTTAGAGATTATAAAGTATATGATATACATTTATTTGCGGTTGATTTTTTATTAATTAATTTATTTTTTGAAATTTTAGAGGGGAGAAGGCATTTTGTAGCGAAGAATGCCGGTTTAAGCAGATCTCAGTCGATGAACAAAAAGAGAAGTATGCGTCAAGGGTAAGGAAACAACACGAACATGTTGACACTCTATGCTCGAGTCCTATGCAGTATCCTGCCGAGATGGCTATAGCATAACCACTTTTGATTTGTATACACATATATAGATATAAATAACAAAATGATATGCATAGTTTGGTTCAAAAATGAACCCGGAATAAGTTATTTATGTTAGACAGCGAAGAACACAATGAAGGATGGTAACGTTTGGAATCTAGGTTGAAATGAGGAGATTTAGGATACTAATTGTTCTATAAATTTGAAGTTTTGTGACAATTATTATTGTTATATTTTTGTGATCTTTCACTTAACGATGGAAGTTGAAATTCAATTTTCTTAAAAATATAATTACTAAAATTTAGATCTGAAAAATCATAAATATAGCAATTGGTCAATAATAATCACTACTGATAATTTACAAGTGTCTGACTTTCATTATTATTAACAAAGGGTAATGTCATTAGTATAGTAAATCACTTTTCTGTTCATAATCATCCTTGTAAACAAAATGAAGTGTTATCATTACAAATCTATAATTGATTAGGTTAGTATCTCGTGTATTACACGGGTTGAATAAATAAAATATTAAATAGTTATTAATAATAATTAATGAATTATAACATATTTTTTTGATATAAGATATGATTGACATTACGTCCAGTGATAAAAGGGTGATATTGATTTTTAAACTTTTGTTTAATTTTTTTTTTTTTTTTTTTCAAAAAAAGTTGGATTTTAAATAAGTTGTTTCAAAACAAACCATTTTAAAAAAATTCATTTTTAATATTTTCTTTATTATGACTTTGAAATTTAATTATTTTTGTTTCATATGAATTTTATTTTTTAAAAGTCACAGGTTTTAAAATATATTGTGTTTTTTAAAAGTATGATAGTTTTTTTTGAAAAAAAATTCTTATTTATAAAAAAATTATTTATTTACAAATTGCATTTGTAGAAAGATCTCTTTTATTAATTTAATAAAAAAATTAATATGAAAAAATTAAATTATATCATTTGTAGTTAATGTGATATTTATTAGGATAGAGAAGCGGAAAAATAAAATTTAGGAGCTCTAGAATTGTGACAAATGGCCTACAAAAACCTCTTTTTTTAGTATAGATAGATTATGCAAGTAGTATTATCTTTAACGTTAAAATCCAATAATGTGTCATAAAATTAAAAAAATGTTAGATTTTAATAATACAAACTATTAATTATGATCAATATTAATCTCAACTAATAGTTTGACCAATGTCAATCCCAACATTTATTTTGGTTACCAATATCATATCATTCTAGCATATCGTTAACTCTGTTTATTCTAGTGACGTGTCATGTGATGCGTCGCGAAAACAAACAATACTCTCTAAACAAAATTAATATATTAAGTATGTTGCTAGAGCAAAAGAAGCAATTAAAACCACATGTAAACTAGATTGTAACCCCCGCACGTTGTAACGGTTGTGACAAAATAGGTCATTGGCTGCTACATTCAGTAACAAAGTCTAACTTCTAGTTTACATGTGGTTTCAAGTTGGTTGCTAAAACTAAAAAGACATGAGGTTTGTTTATATTTCATATAGTCGGTACTTTTTTTTTTTTTTTAATAAGAGATTGTCATAAGACTGTGCAAGTTTCAAGTTGACCAAACGAAGAACAACAACCATTCTGTATGGATTTATCGTGGACGTAAGAAGCGGTACTTTCCTTGAAAGTGGCCGATGGTCTTCATCATTCATCATAGGACAACAAATCATGTTATAATTCATCATAAACCAGATAAACAATAACACATATCATAAACTGATTGGTGTTCTCAAACATACATCAGAGACTCCTAATCTCCTATACAGGAATCCAGATGAATAAACTACCTAAATCATAAAATTAAAGATTTCCACAAATTCACATAACCGAAACATAATGTAACAAACTGACATTACTATTTATCAAATTTAAAGATGACAATACACACACAAACATCACTATCTTAACCAAGGGAAAACTAAGTTTTTATCAAAAATTTAAGTACCACAAAACTGAGCAAAAATATCAAGTTATTAATATATTAACAGACTGTGCTGAAATTAGACATTAATACATTAACGAATTATGAGTTTCGGATGCGCCAACTTATCGAAAATCCTTGCGAACTGATCACTAGAGATAACCTAGGGAAATCCGATGGTTGGCGTCGATGAGAACACAGCCTAATATCGTTGAGCTATCTTAAATTCATCAAATTAACCTATCAAAATAAAGCATTATAAATAGTAGTTTCAAATACCAAATACAAACTAATTACTTATACTATATTATATGTATTTCCCAAGAACTTCTTTAATGACCCGACCCGGAACCAGTATAACCCCGTTGCGCACCGACGATGATGGGCTTTTACTTTTGGCGTTTGCGGTTCAGATTTCGGTGATACATTTTGGTTAGTTTAAATAAAGTGGTGTATCAACTTAACGGCTTTATAAACTACCGCTATCACTTTTTCTCAGAGAAACGAACACCACTGCTATACTTTTCTCTCGCCGGCAATGTTCCGGCATCTATTGCTCTATCAAATAACCCAAATCTTAACCCTCAAGCATTATTATGTACAACAACAAAAAACACATGTAACCTAAAAGGCATAACTTACAACAACTCTATACACAAACAAGTTGCAAATTAGTATTAGAGTAAATTTCACTTTTGCTTCTTGTGGTTTGGTCAAAATAACGATTTTTATTCAAAGGTTTTAAAATCTTGATTATACTCCTTGTGGTTTGCGATTCGTCTCAATTAACTCCAACACACTAACACCGTTAAATGATTCTGTTAACTACAGGGGCATTTTTGACTTTTGCACTTAGGGATTAAATATATATTATTCTCACATTAATAAGGGACTATTTTGTAATTTTGTTAAATTAATTTAAACATTATCTTCTTCCCCAAATCTGCACTAACCGACCACCACCATCACTTCTTCCAGCAAAACCCCTTCCGACCATCCCCACACCACCGCCTTTCTTCTTCATCATCACACGCCACCAACAGCAACACCCATCATCACCAGTAGCAACACCCACCGCCGCAGTAACACAAATCGCCACCAACACACCACCTGCCGCCACCAACACCACCACCTGCAACACCACACCTCCAACCTTCTTTCTCTCTAATTCAAAGTCTCTAGCCTAACCCAATCGTGTCTGTAATCAGTATAGATCCTAACACCACCCGTGATTCCAGATATGGTGACTTGCAAATGTATCTCGCCTTCAGATCTGGTGTGGCGGTTCAATGCGGTAGAGGCAACAATGTTGGCGGTTGGTGGCTGTGTGGTGGTGATGTGGACGGTTTGGTGTATGTGCGGGAGTGGTGTGGCGTTTGGTGGTGGTGTGGCGGAGGGTGGCTGTGTGGTGGTGGTGTGGCGGAGGGTGGCTGTGTGGTGTAGGGGTGTTGATCGGGATAGTTAAAAACTAGTGTACTTAAATTAGTTTACTTCTATAATTTATAAAATGTGCTTAAATATATATTTATATACAAACAATTTGATTAATTGGACAATCTAAATAAGTATATACATATAATT